>SJYA01003829.1:0-48517 GCA_006410615.1 Neotragus moschatus | reverse complement strand
TATTAACCTCCTTGTAAGGCTCCCAGCCTTTTAAGCATCTTAGCTTCTTGATATTGCTCTAAATTTGACACACGGTTTTTGTCACAAAGTCTGCCCTAGAAAATTTTTCTAGAATTGGTCTAAACAGATGAAGGTTAAGGTAGGCCATGGGTAAAGCTAAGGCAACCTAGGAAGGACAATTCGTGATATCATAAAATTGTTTCCCTGACTCAAAACAGGCAGACCTCATTTTTTCTTTGATTGGTCTTCTCAGATACCACTTTTTTCTTTCATTCTTTAAACTGAAGGCTTTGTGACAAAGCTGTAGTAAGGAAGTCACTTGGAATTTTTCCAATACCATTTGCTCTCTTTGTATCTCCATATTTTGGTAATTATTATCATTTATCATTTTTTTCATTATTAGTGTATTTGTTATGGTGATCTGTGATCTTTGACGATGCTATTGTAACTGTTTTGAGGTGCTGGGAACCATGTCCATATAAGATGGTGAACTTAGACCAATAAATGTGTGTCTTCTGACTCTCCTCTGACCAGCTACTCCCCTGTCTCTCTCCCTCTCCTCAGACCTTCCCATTCCCTGATCCACAACAATAGTGATATTAGGCCAAATACTAACCNTTGTAACTGTTTTGAGGTGCTGGGAACCATGTCCATATAAGATGGTGAACTTAGACCAATAAATGTGTGTCTTCTGACTCTCCTCTGACCAGCTACTCCCCTGTCTCTCTCCCTCTCCTCAGACCTTCCCATTCCCTGATCCACAACAATAGTGATATTAGGCCAAATACTAACCTTACAATGGTCTTTAGGTTCAAATGAAGAGGCATTTGATGTGGCAAACATCACTGTTGTCTTATTTTAAGAAATTGTCACCCTAGTCTTCAGCAACCCTGATCAGTCTGTAGCCATTGAGGCAAGACCATCCACCAGCAAAAAGATTATGACTCACTGCAGGCTCAGATGATGTTTAGCATCTTTTAGTAGTAAAGAGTGTTTTGAATTAAGATACATACGTATATTAAAGTATAATGTAAACAAAACCTTCACGTTACTGTTGCTGGGCTGTGCTCAGCCGTGTTCACCTCTTTGCAACCCCATGGACCGTGTAGCCCACCAGGCTCTTCTGTCCATGGAATTTTCCAGGCAAAAATATTAATACTGGAGTGAATTGCCATTTCCAACTCTGGGGGATCTTCCCGACCCGGGGATCAAACCCACATCTCTTGGGTCCTCTGCACTGGCAAGTGGGTTCTTTACCATTGTGCCACCTAGGAGGGCATACATTTTATACACACTGGGAAATTTAAAAATTCTTGTGACTCACTTTACTGCATTTTCCTTTTACTGTGGTGGTCTGGAACTGAACTCTCAGTATTTCTGAGGTGTACTTGAGTATTTGAAGAGAAACATCTCTTGTTCCAGGTGACTCATATCCTNAAGTGGGTTCTTTACCATTGTGCCACCTAGGAGGGCATACATTTTATACACACTGGGAAATTTAAAAATTCTTGTGACTCACTTTACTGCATTTTCCTTTTACTGTGGTGGTCTGGAACTGAACTCTCAGTATTTCTGAGGTGTACTTGAGTATTTGAAGAGAAACATCTCTTGTTCCAGGTGACTCATATCCTTTATTCAAGCTTGACCCTAGTATAAAAGGAGAATCCTCCTGAACATACATCTTCCCTATACTCCGCTCCATGTAGAAACATAGGTACTCCCCTGGTCTCTTCAGCATTACATTCTCATTTTCTTTAGCTTTGCAACCACAAAGAAATGCCCTGATTTACAGAGGCTCCAGGCATCACACTCATCATTTAACTTATATTTGTTAAATATAATATTTTTCTCATTTTTAAAAATGTAAAGTGATTCTGTATTTCTAAATACTTTCTCACTTACCTAGGTTATTTTCAAACTTATTTTCAATGGTGCAAGATAGGCCTCCTGGGGTGGTGTCATCTACAAAAAAATAGATACTTTTTCTACTGCAGCATTCAACTTAATGATAAAATTGAATACTATGGGTCACACCAAACTACTTTTTGTACTATCATTTCCCACATAGTGACACTTTATTCCAAGCCTCAAACCTATTTTAACTGATCAAATAAGTGTATTCAATAAAGAACAACTTAGTACCACTGTTAAGGGAAGAGTATCATCACTAAATGTCAAATCTGGATAAATTATTATATGAAATGTAGTAGTTAACAAAAAGCAATGTTTATAAGATAATTCCAAAATTCATGGAAAAATATTTTGAAATATGTAAAAATCTAAATTCATGATGTAATAATTAAGTGAAAAACATCAGGGTCAGTGGTGAAATACATGGTATGAAGATAAAAAGTAAATAACATACAATATATTGATTTTGTACAAAATTATTTAATATTCATTTATTAGATCTAACAACAAAATTTGGAAGAATATTTACGAACATAGGTATATAAAAAGTTGACTCTCTTTGGTTTATAATTTCACTGTTTTCTTTTTAAATATTCTAGAACCAAAATGAATTTTATGATATAATTTTTTTTAACCAGCATCACACATAAGTCACACATTATATGAAATAATGATTCTACTTTATATCCCTTAGCTTTAAGGCACATTAAGAATCAACAGATATTCACAAAAGAAAAATATCTGTGGAATAGTATTTGAATAACTAGAAAATCTTGAGTAAAGTTAAGTACAGCAAAATTATTTGGAGCACATCTCAATTAAATAAGATATCTGCGTCCACAAAAGTAGATGTTAAAATAAACCCAGACCTCAACACACTGTGTCAGAATTGTGGCCAGCCCCAATCCCTGAAACAGGGGAATACCAGAGTCTTCAGGACAAAGGCACTTAAACTGCTCTGAAACTATCTACCAAGAATTACTTTGAAATCATACCTAATTTCTTGAGTTTCTGCTTACAAACCTATACATTATGTAGACAGCAAAAATTGTCTCGCCAAACTTTAATATGAAAGTACATCCAAGCAACATTATATTTCCACCAATAATCACATGGGGAGAAAAAGGAAACATATTACTTGAAATGACTACATCCATGAAGCCTGGGCATGTCTGTTGAAAACTCAAAACCCTGATGAAATTATCTGAAGCATTATGTGTTTGGTTTGTCTTAACCCTCAGAGCTCCTCAGCTTCAGACACTTTGGAAAGTTAGCATGTATAGAGGCTGACATACAGATATTTGTGGAGGAAAAAAAATAGATGGAGAACAGTCAAAGATAAAAGGCAGAGAGGGAAGTGAATCTGCCTGTGAAAAAGCCCACACTACCTCACAGGTGAGTGGAATGAAGCCCTGGGCTTCCTACTCCCATCAATGAGAAGGGGAACTCAGCAACTACTTAAAAGCTCTCCCTGTTTCCAGAAATGATGGCAACTGCTGTGGAAAAAAAGAACAGGCTTTTGCATGTAATTAAGCATGATTAAAACTCTCGTCTTTATGTAATTTCAGCTTTATATAATTTCAGTTGCTTTGCTGTAAATTTCAGGACTTCCAATTTCAGAGCTGCATAATGACAGCCCATTAGCCCTTAGCTCTGAAAGAAGCCCCATCTAACAATAAGAAAGAATGGATAATATTAAAGCCAAATTGGCTTGGTAAACCCTGCGTTCTGCTTTTTGACAAATCCATAAATGACTATGGTCCAGAATCACAAAAGCAAATTTTTCTAAGAATGAAATGAAAAATCTCACTCATTAAACAGCAAATCTAATAGATCACACAACTGTCAAATGGCTCTAAAATTTAACACAGAAATAATTAAAAACATTTTTTTTATTGCAACTGAATTCCTTATTTGATTGTAAGGAAATACATATTCCAAAGGCTATTTGAAAAATCAATTTTTTTCTGGTAAATATACTTGACTACTTTTCCTGTGAAAAATGACTGTTCACTCTTAATGTTTTATTTGTATACTGTTGAATTATTAGGAAGTGTGCAAATTTTCCAGTCTATTACACTCAGCTTTCCAAAACAAATAGATAGATACTCATGTTATAGCAGTTGGAAATTCCCTATGTTACAAGGGAGTTTTAAAACCAGCTTTTATGAATGATATGAAATTGAGTACCAAATTCTGGATTTGTGTGTATCAAATGTCCCTGCTGTAGTTACTTGTTTATTTTTGCAACCCTTGAAGAGATGGCTAAAGAGAAAGACAACTACTTTCAAAGAAGTTTCCTCAAGCAGAGTGGAGTAGAAGCCAGCAAGTTATGATGTGGGTATAGTATTAAAAATACAGACTTTTGTACTCAAACCCTTAGTTCAGTACAGTTCAGTCGCTCAGTCGTATCAGACTCTGCGTCTACCGATAAGAGAGTTGAGCTCTTGAAAAGTTACACAACTTCTCTGAGGCTTAGTTTTCTCATGTGCAAAAAGGAGGCATTAACTTCACAGGGTGACTGTGAATATGTAATGAGACAATATACTTAATTTTGCATTCTATTCATTGCCTAGCTCCTAACCTAGTGGAGTTCCTTCTCTAGAGCAAAAGCATTTTAGGGGCAAGTTCACGTCTAGTTCCTTTTCTCTTCCTCTCCTTGTCAAAGGTCAACTGGAAGGAGGTCAAAAATGTTGCCTAGTAATTGAAAGTGGACTCCTAGGTTATGTTCAGAGAGCAGCCTCACCTACTAAGAGTTTTAAGCTCTGCATATCCTTGTTCAACTAAACCTTTCCTAGTTGATTGGTGTTGAGTCAGGAAATGTAAATGTTCTCTCATTTAATTCTCAACAGGTTGGGTGAAGCAGGTGTTGAACACATTTGGGAAGTAACATGTGACAGAATGTTGTAGACACTTTAGTACCAGGGCTTATTGGGGATGTGGTTTAGGGCATTAGCTCTCTGAGTCAGAGTGTCTCAATTATCACCTATGGATAATGAGGAAAATGGTGCCCATAAAATATTGCTCTGAGGACTTCATATCCTAGCTCAGGGCCTCATCTGTGAATGCTGGGTTTCTGCTCCTGCTGTCCTTTGTTTTCTTGTCATGTTTCTTATCGTGGTTTTAAAATACTGTGGAAAATCATGTTAATGACATTGTTTAACATTATTTTACTTAGTAATGATGTAGCTTTTAATATTTGACTGAATTTTGAAATTTTAAAACATGTTGTCCCATATAGCAAGTTAGAAGGTGTAAAAGGATTTAAAGTGTCATGTGGGACTTCCTTGGAGGCTCGGATGGTAAAGCATCCGCTGGCAACGCAGGAAACCCAGGTTCAACCTCTGGGTGGGGAAGACCCTCTAAAGAAGGGAACTATTCCTGCCTGGAGAATTCCATGGACAGAGGAACCTGGGGACTACAGTCCATGGGGTCAGAAAGAGCCAGACACAACTGAGTGACCAACATTTAACTTATGGGACTTCCCTGGTGCTCCAGTGGTTAAGATGCCATACTTCCATGCCAGGAGCTACAGGCTCAATCCCTGCTCAGGGAACTAAGATCCTGCACACCTCGCTGCATAGCCGTACCTGTCCCCCCCCTAAAAAAAAAAAAATAAATGTGTCATAGAAACACTTTCCACTTTCAAATAATGCATTGTTTCTTGAATTCTGCTCTTTGTGAATGAAAAAAAAAAGTTATACAGTCTCTGTAATGAATATGGAACTTTTATTTCATTACTCTAAGAAAGGCAAAAGGGGATCTTATGAACTACATATCATCATCAAACTAAAATATAGAAAGACTTAAAAGTTTCAACCAGGCCTCAAGGTCATGGCAGAACCAGGCCATGTAGCACCTTTCATTGTCATCAGGGTGCTCTCAAGAAAACACTATGCAGTTGGAGTGTATTTGGCATAGTATAGTAAAGAGCAAAGGGTATAGAAAAGAACATAGTATAATAAAGAGCAAAGGGTTTTGTGAGCAAAGAGTTTTGCAAGCAAAACACCTAAGCACTGTCATACTAATCCAAGATAAAAATTTATGTGGAAGTTTACAGTTTTAAAGTCTTCTTCATAGCAGAAAAAGGAGAGGAATAATTCAGGTTTTCCAAATTCCTTCTGGCTTGCTGTAACTTAGAAGGAAAGGATGAGTATAAAAGTTCAGCAGGGTGGCAACAGTTTCCCTTGGTCCAAAGTGGAAATAAGCACATTCTGAAAATAAATTTCTATGATTAATTTGAAATACCTGAGGCAAATATTTTGCAAAGACTTCAGATAAAAAATGTGCTGAGCTACATAGTTTAAATTGTACTACTGCTGCCCTACCAGTTTCACAGAAAATTAATAAAACATCAATAAAATACAAGTTATCCTGTAGAATTGAAAAGTAATTGAAAATGGCAAATGCTTTGCCCTATTTTCTCATAATTTGAAGATATG
This sequence comes from Neotragus moschatus, assembly GCA_006410615.1. Taxonomy (NCBI): domain Eukaryota; kingdom Metazoa; phylum Chordata; class Mammalia; order Artiodactyla; family Bovidae; genus Neotragus; species Neotragus moschatus. Next base: position 42,164 of record SJYA01003829.1, on the reverse strand, counting down.
AAAACCCCACAAAGAAATAGTATAAAAGACTGCTGACAGTGTTATGATCATTTTTAATAAGGAAAGAGTTTGCAATGAATGGCTAAAATCCATACACCACCTCTCCACTAAAGCTTCCATTTAAGACAAGCAGATCTTCAGTCTGAAGAAAACAATTTCATTACATTTGTCTTACCATTTAAAAATTATGTATTTACAGACATTCCATCTATAGGGTAATTAAGCACAACTAATTTTATCACACAGAACAATACTGTACATATGTGAGTTGGTAAACACATACATCATACCTCCAATTCTGCCCCCATAGAAATCTATTAGCATATTACAAAAATATGCTAATTATTCCATGCTAACATTCCATAATGTTCTTTAGACAAATATTTATAGCCACATTGACTTTATATTTTAAAGTCTATTTGTAATTACAGTAGCTCATTTATTTTTGTGTATGAAGTTTCCAAACTTCTGCATAAATCCTCGAAATTTGTTTTCATTTGGCTGAAATGAGTGGTAAACACCAGTGTTATAATTAAGCATTGGGCTGGACCTGCCATAACTATTGCCCATAGTTGAGGATTTCACTTCTGGGCGGTGTGTGCTGCTATTTGGCATGTTGCCTGTTGGCTGAATAGAGCTTTCAATCTTACAAAATGGCTCAAAACGACTATAAACACGCCGATCAATTGAATGAGTTCTCAGAAGCTCCTCATTGGGCTTTGATCTTGCAGAAGAAGCGGGTTTTCTTTCAGGAGCAACAACAGCTTTAATCTCCTTTGAATCTCGGTATTGGATCTGCTCGGTGTTGAATCTGGGGGCAGAGGCATCTCCTGCTCTTTCTGAGAACTTGCTTTCAGCTGGGCCTGAAGAAGCTATGTTTTTGTTACTTTCGTCGGATGGAGAACGTATCCTCTGGGGTGACTGTCCTGCGACCTCTTCCTTACTCTTGTGGATGCTGCCTGGAGAGTTGGATGCAGAGGAATGCTTTCTCCTAGGTGATGAATCATTTTTGGGTTCTGATTTTTTTTGCTTTTGATTCTCTTCAGCCTCAGAAATTAAGGTGTCAGAACTACTACACATTCTGTAAAAGGCCGGTGCTTTGTTTTTGGATAGATTGTCTTTCTTTTCTGGGGCAAGGCTAAGTAATGACCTTAACTTCTGAGATCCCTTTTTCAAAAAATTTGGGGAACCCTTCACTTCTTTCTTGGACGTGACTTCTTTGTGGGGCTGTCCCTCTCTATTCACATCAAGCAAGGCAGCCATGGAAATTGACTTGGTAGCAGTACTTGGAGGATCTCCCTGGGGAACCTCCTCCTCCAACTCCTCCTCCTCCGCCACACCATGGGTCACATTGTGCATGCTTTTAGAACTTTTTAACAAATCCTCTTTAGGTTTTTCTGGTTGTCTCACTGGATTCCTGGTAAGTGTGCTATACACATAATGCTTACTATTTCCATGATCCGTATTGGCTTTTGAATGGTCAAAGAATGGGAAACTGCGCCTTTTAAGCAGATTCTCATTTTTCTGATTCTTCAGGTTTTCTGTCTGCTTGTTTGCACACAAGGTTGTATATAAATAGTTGTTTGACTCCGGAGGGCCATTTGTAGTTGAGTTTAAAGCTGGTGGGTGGCCTTCAGGAACCGGTAAGGTGTGCATTTTTGGTGCCTCTGGCTGCACTGAGAACTTGGGTGTTGATTCCTCTGAGGGTTTGTCTGTCATAAGCTGCGCGCCTGTTGGGGTGTCTGGGATCTTTTTAGGTGTGTCACTTCCCTGGGAACCAACGACAGTTGAATTTGAGGAATCAGTTGTACAACTGTTGACTTCCTGCTGCTCAGGTAAAGTGGGTTTAAACACGAGAGAGGAACGAAGCCGAGAGTGAGTGTACAGGGCACTGGCTTTCAAATTCTCATGTCCCTCGTAGCCCTCAAACCTGTCGGCGGGAGCAGATCCGTTGGAATCAGGGGCAGCTTCTGAATGGTCATTTAAGTAGGCCTCAATCCTCCAGTTACGCAAAAATGACTTTGTGGTATGTTCAAGGGTTGGCATGCGTTGTTGCAAGAAGCGAATGTGATTATCTGTCCCGTTAAAAGACCTCCGCACGTTGGAATTCCTTTCTGGAAGATTGGTCGTCTTCCTCTGGGCAAGGCGGTCAGCAAAACTCTGGGCAGGTGTGTGCTGGCGGCTTCCGTAGCCGCCCCGGGATGACGATGCCACGCTGAGACTGTCTGAAGGCCTTTTCCAGTTCCCCGGAGCGTTAACATTTCGATTCAGAGCCCTGTTGAGCAGCAAGTATGGCGTCGATTCTGGCTGTTCCCCGGCATAACTGTGCCTCTTCCAATTTTCATTTAACTGACTGTGCTGAGGCTGACGGATTGGACCATTAAAGTTGGGAACAAAGTGAGGTTTGTATGCATGATTTCTTATGTTGTATTTGTCATGTTCATTGCGAGCATATATCCCTCTGTTTTTGAAGTAGCTAGAATCTAGTTTATGAATGCTGTCTTGTCTGCCAAAAAGGTTTCTTTGGCTGGAAACAGAAGCTAAGGAAGACATGGAGCGCTGGTAAGTGCCGTTCTCCCAGAGGGCTTTGCCGTGGTTCACCCTGACTGACTCTTCAGGGGCAAAAGAGCTGGGGACACAGGACCTGGCGTAGAGAGTTCTAAACTCCTCGTCGAAAGACTCGACAAGTTGTCCTGTGATTATCTGAACCATGCTGAGATGTGCTTTTTCAAATGACCACATGTAGCTGGAAAAAAAAAAAAAAATCAAAATTGGCAAATGTTAACTGTGTTGACAATACTTAGCTCTACCAAGATATGTCATTTAATATTTAATGACAAAGAGTATTTTTGTTTTCTTTAATTACCATAATTTAGAGCTTCAGTCATTATATCTTTGCAAAATGTCTCCTCACTCCTGTATTCATATTTTAAATAGCAAAGCAACTCAAGTCCTGGCTTTGAATCCGTCCATAATTTTGAGAAGTACACGGAAAGCTGAGTGTACATTTTGTATCTCTGCCTACTAAGATTTTATGGAGCAAAATATAGTATTCTACTTTATATGCAGCACCCTGGTCAGGTGCAGGCAAGCTGGTAGAAAAGTTGAGAAAACTGGCCTCTTCCAAGCCAACTATTCCACATGAACTTGGACATTAGTTGCCACCCAGCCAGAATGAGAATAAGGACAGTATAATTATTACAATTCCTTATGGTCATAATATGTCAAGATGCAAGACAGTCTGTGCTAAGGCACATATTTCATCTCTGTGTCTTAAGAGTACATGGAGTTTAGGGTGCTAGAAGTGGGAAACAGACATAGGATTTGTGGCAGCAGCCTTAGCCACTAAAGGCATCCTTCAATTCACTGTGTCCACAGTAAATTCAGTACTCACAAACCAAGCCAGTTAGAATGCCAATTAAGATCTCTGCTTATAGAATACAATTGCTTTTATGTACAAAAATGCCTTTATTGTACTTTGTAGAATTTCTAAATCTCTTTCCCAGAGTTTAGACGTGTCACTTGTCTTGAAGTTTCATGTATAATTTTAAATCTTATTTTAGAAAATCTTGATAATGTAACATACAGTGACACTGAGCTGAAAAGGCCATTGTAATATGCTAGGCCTCAAAAAAATGGACATGATATAATGGGGGGCGGTAATATGAAAGGAGCATACTGTTTATACAGGGAAGACAGTAACAAAGGCAGGTGGAAATATTAAAAGAATGTACAGAACAATAAAATACATAAAATATCATAAGCAGGAGTGTGCAACTTAAAAATCTTATTCTGATATGTTCAATTTTTTCTAGTGTGCTTACTAAATGCATGGTAGGAGCAGAGTACGTAAAGGTACTTTTTATGTACAGATGTGTGACAACCAGGATGACTTACAAGAAATGGTACAAAAGTGAATTGTTACAGGAATTTTCAATCCAACTGTAGATATGAATATAAAATTTGCTAAAAACAGCAAGCAAAGGCATGAATGATCGGCTTTCAAATAGGAGGATATCCCCAGAGACAGTAAGAGATTGGCAGTATTTTGACAGAAATTAGAAGCCAGGAAGTTCAGATTTGAAAAGTGGGAAAACCATTTTGGGGAAAGAAGAAACATGGAAAAAGAATGGGAACAAGAGTGGTCATTTTTTGGTTGAACACAGAAAGCAAATTATACTTAGTTGAAGTAAGAAGCTATAGAACAGACTGGTAGGGTCTTCTCTGACCGTCCAGTGGTTAAGATTTCATCTTCCCAATTCAAGGGGTGAGGGTTTGATCCCTGGTCAGGGAAGTAAGATTCCACATGCCTCATGGCCATAAAACCGAAACAAAAAACAGAAGCAATACGGTAACAAACTCAACAGACTCTAAAAATGGTCCACAGCAAAAATAAAATCTTTAAACTTGTGGAGGAAATCTTGAAAACAAAGCAAAGAGATCACAAGATTAAAAAAAAAAAAAAACTTACAAAATTCTCCCTCAGTCAAACCTGTGGACAATACTAAGTATCTTCCAGGTTTTACTATGACAATTTCAAATGAGGGTATCCAATTCAAGATTTGATTTCCATACATTGTCAATGTACAATACACATTACAATATACATTGTATACATACAATACACAATGTACAATATACATTGTCAAGTAAAGCTTGTGTGTTTTATGTCCTCATTGTTGGTATCATGATGCAGCCAGACTGCTGTGCCTTCCTGATAACCCTGTCCTCACAATGTGTGAGCTCTCGCCCAGTGTGTGACCTGGGAGTATAGATGCCAGACCTCTCTAGAAATGCTGGGAGTCTAGCATATAAAGACACTTTATGGCAAATAAATATGAATTAAGGTATGTATAAAATAAATAGCTAATGAGAATTGACTGTAGAACACAGGGAATTCTACTCAGTGCTCTGTGATGACCTCAATGGGAAGGAAATCTGAGGAAGAGGGGATACATGTCTATGTATGGCTGATTCATTTTGCTGTACAGTAGAAACTAGTGCAACACTGTAAACCAACCGTGCTCCAGTAAAAACAACAACATCAAGAAGGAGGCATGTGGAATTTGCCTACAAAGAAAACAATGGCAATACCAGAACAGAGACTTAAAAGCTGTTTTTACCCAAAAGAGTGTACATTTTTAACCAGTTTCCACAAAAACCAGTTCATAACTGTTCCACTAGATTCTGACCTCATATTTGCTGATGATAAGAAAAATCCATAATGATTAGTCAGAAAAAAAAAATGGCAAGGGCTACAAGCCCTTTAAAAAAAATCATTTTTTAAAAAGAAGTCTATTTGAAATCAACATGAAATAATAGAAGAGTTGTTAGATAATAGTTTTGATGAATTTTAATAATCTGTGGTCCTACAAGTCCATATTCATTTCCACAAATAGTAACTTAAATTCTGCCTCTGTTTTATGTGGTAGATGAGAAGATAAAGAGTTTCTGTAGCTATGTGTTTGTTCTTCCCAACATCAGTCTTAAAGTAGCTCAGTTATAGTCATCTCAAAAGATATTACCTATTAATAGTAAGAAGAAGCTGACATGAAGTTTTTGCTGATGATAATCTTCAAAGTCAAGTTAATAATACAAATAGGAAGCATTCATTATGATGAGATTAACCAGTAAACACCATTCTATAAGTCAAGTGAGCGCTCATTTTAATTAAAATTTTCCATTAAAACCCCTCTAAAACCAAGTGGGTCTGAACAAATAGATACACAAATAATGAGTCTTTGTAATAATTCATTAACTTCAAGCACTGCTCTTAACCCATTTTCCTTTAAAGCTGCAAAGAGGATTTTCACTAGAGGACCCCTGAGCAAATATTAACAGTTAAAACATGCCTAGAATAATAGTTGACTTTGGGGGTTTTTGATGCATTAACTCATTTAATTCTCGTGACACGAGATAGGTTCTATGCTCATGCTCCTTTTACACAGGAAGAAACTAACCTGCAACCAAAGTAACTTGCCATGGCCATTCCCTTCAGGGCGCTGCCTCCTTTTTCTGGACTTTTAAGTTCTTAAGACAAGAGGCAAGCTTTCCCCTTTCCTTATCCTGTTGACATCCACAACTCTCCTGAATTTTTCCCACAGCCTTTAGTAGTGAGTCTACTGCACTCTAGTGACCTAGTTGTTGGCATTTTTATCTGCCTATTGTTATGACCTTACTGTGTGATCCATTCAAGATCTATGTCTGAAATTTATCAGGGAGTTTCAAGGCAGCACTTTACTGTAGAGCTAGCCGGACCTGGACTTGGTTGCCAGACCTGAACTGCCTTTTGGTCCTTAGCTGTGATGTTTTTAGACAAGCCACTGAACCTTCTAGAACTTCAGTTTCATCATTTATAAAATATAGATAAAAACAAGTGCCTTGCAGATACATTATAAGGACTGGGAATGAAACATAAGGGCCAAGTTAGAACAGAAGTGGATATATTCCTCCAGTGGTAGTATAGAAAGATGCCAAGGAGTAGACCTGGGGCTGGAAACCCACCCACCATAGCATTTAAACAGTCATACTCTTCAATGATTTTTCAGTAACACATAATAATAATCATTAGGGTCTCAATAATACTAAAATAAGAGCAATCCATTAAGCAGGTTCTTCCAGGTGATACAGTTTCTATCTATATGAACAATTATTAGGCTTCATACTGTTTTCATAAGGAAAAAAAAACACCTTAAGCATTATAAAGCTTTAGGGAACCTGAGATATTATTCAATTCCCTCATTTGGGGGAGGAAGAGTTTAAAGCCCAAGTAAGTTATGTGACTTGCTGATGACTTAATATTCTTTCAGCCAGAACTGAAACGCAGGTCTCTCCAAGTTTTCCATGCAAGGATTCTTCTTTTACTTTTAAGAAATAACTAAGCAGATTATACTAAAGCTTGAAACTCATAAATTCTATAAATGATTGATAACACTGGAGTGTAAATACAATGACCTTACCTGTAGGAACCAAACATAACTTTCTGGCAGTCAACCAGCAAAAATTTCTGTTCCATTTTTCCATGAAATTTTGCTCCTGTTTTGGAAAGATAATCTTGACCTTTTACTGTCCGCACTCGAATATTCTAGAATTGAATGTAAAATTAAGTAAATATTATGATGAGAGTGGGGATATTTTGAAAAGTAAAATATATTAATATAAAAACTTTTAAATCAAAAAAGTATACAAGAAACAATTTCTTTAAACATATAACAACAACAATAAAGACAGAGAAAAGTACATTTTAAAACAAAACCTGAAAACACTCAAAGAAAATAGTCACTTAAATCATGCATTTTAATATAACTGAAATCATTTATACATGACGGTTTTATAAATCTCTTAGGGTCCTACTGCAAGAGCTCCTTTCAGGTTAAAGTAGCATGACAATAAAACAAGATGGAAATTCACCTTCATCTTGATGACTCAGACATCACTGAAATGATTGTGACAATTGCTGAATGAAAGAGGCACTCAAATCAGTTGTTTCACGGTTGCCCACGTAAAATGGAAACATTAATTATGACCGACAGCAACGTTAACTCAGGAGCTTGAGGGCCCCACCATCAAGAAAAGTACCCTATAAAACCATCAGGAAGATGATGAAGTCGTAATCTGAAAAGGACAAGGGGACCCGTCTGTGGTCGCCGCCCTAAATATATGGTGTGCATCTCGAGTGACGTAGCTCACTGTGCCTCTCCTCTGACTGAGACAGAGCGCCTGATGGAAAGAAAACAAGGGACCGAGTTCTTACTCTGAGACGCTGAACGTGACAGCCCTGCTTCTCGGTCATATTCAGGAAATGGCTAAACTTGGACTCATCAAGCAGAATGTACACAGATATTCCTCGAGTTGATGCCTCCACGATTTCTTTGAAAATGTCCACGTCTGTAAATATATCCATCGCTAAGGCAATGACCTGTTAAAGATACGAATAGGAAACAATGTTAGATACCCAATAGAGAAAGACCAAGAAAGTGCTTGCTTTCAGAGAAAAAGTGGATAAAATAGAAAATAGCTAAATGTATACTGAAAATAAACTATATACAGATTTATCACATTAAATAATTTCATACTAGCTTTAAGTCAAAGGGAATCTGCATTTCAGTAGAATGTCGAGTGAAGGACAGATGTGAATCTTGGTGATTGAGGTTGTCTGCAGGGTGGATGGAGGGGGCAGTTAAGTGAAGGGCAGAAATTAGGGCTAATGTTTCTCATGGGAAATATTTCCAGGGGAAAGCAAGATTTCTGGAACTAGTTGTTCAGAATAAAAGTTTTGGTGAACAGGGACAGAAAAAAGAATCTTCTAGAAATAGAAATATAGCGAGAAAGGACCAAAGATAAGAAAGGTATAAGGAGAATTGAAGACCAAAAAATTAAATGCATATGCCTAAAGTTAGCAGAGCAGACAGAACAAGTAAAAGGAAAAAAAAAAAGAACAAAAATAGATGATTAAAATGGTAAATGGAGAGAGAAATATCCTAAAGGAGTAGGCCCCTGAAATGGAGAGAGTCCAAGTTAACAGTTGAAAACAGAACCACTACTGACTCTGAGAAGCAGAGGGAATGAAATGACGCTGGAAGAAGTGGAAGTCATTCCACTGACCACCCACTACATGCCAGATGCGAAGGACAGAATCCCTCCCCTTTGCGAAGCTTACAAAGTGGGGAAAGAGGCCATAAACAATGCATCGAAGAGGGAAATCACGTGATAAGCTTAAGATAATGTTCACTGGGGAAAAATTAGAGCAGGATGAGGAGGGTCATGAGTTCCTGGAAACGGAGAAGTGGGGGTCTGTGGCATCTCTGAGAGAATGTCCTTTGAAAGGGCCCTTAAGGCAGATATCCTGACAGATTGTATCTCAGGCAGGGGGACCCACAGGGCAAAGGTCCTACCTCAGGTTTAAGGAACAGCAAGGGTGAGAAATAAAACAAGAAATGGAAAAACTTATCAGAAAGCCTTGAAGACATTACAAAGCTTTCCATGTTTTTACCTGAATAAAATGTCAGCTGTTGAAATTGTTTATTGAGGCAATAATATGGTCTCATTTATGTTCAGAAAAGATTGTTCTGGCCTCTGTATTAAGAACAGATGGTAAGGCTGGGAGGCAGGGTGGAAACAGGGAAGCCAGTTAGAACCACCGGAGCGATTCCAGTGGGAGGTTATGGTGGCCCAGACTAGAACGGTACTGGGAACAGCCACCTCCAGGGATGAGCAGAAAGAGTCAACATGGGGTGCTTTGAGCTGCAAGGACTTCTGTATGAGCTGAATGTTGGATGAGAGAGAAATAGGGGAAAAGAGCATAACTCTAAGATTTTGGGGCTCTTTAACCTCAAGGACCAAGTTGTCATCAACTGACATAGGGGAGGATACAGCTGGAGTAATGTTTAGCTAAAAGATTAAAAAGTCAAGGGACCTGGGTGTTCAAGGGGAATGCTGTGTAGGGAGGTCTAGGGCAGAACTGTCAGCTGGGTGTCATGGGATAGATATGATGCTTAAATCCAAGTCAACAAGGGAGACGAGGTGAGTAAGTTAGGTGGTCTAGTACAAGGGGTAGGGCAGCAAAAGAAGGCTAAGCAAAGGGGACATCCTGAGAGGCATGTCAAGACAAGGTGTTAATAAGAAAGGTGTCCTCAAGGGTGTGCTATCATGCCGCAAGGCCAAGTAACACGGGGATTAAGCATTCATCGGATTTAGTAATATACAGGTTATTTATGACTTCACAGTGTAGTTTTAGTGGAACAGTGAGATCAAAAGCTTTCTAGGGAGGGTTTTAAGAGAGCTTGAGTGGACAGACACTGGAAATAGAACGTACAGGTAACTCTTTTTGAATAATCTGGCTCTGATAAGAAGCAGAAAAATAAAGCGGTAGCAGTGGGTTAAGCTGGGTCAATGGAAGTTGTATTTTTTATTTTAAGGTGAGAGAAGTAACAGCAGGTCTGTGTGCTAATGAAATGCTCCAGTGAAGAGGGAAAATTAATGATGCCAGAGATAGTTGGAGGTGGTATGGGGAATTGGGGGTTTCTGGACGAAAGTCTGGGCTTCCCTGGTAGCTCAGAGATTAAAGTGTCTGCCTCTAATATGGGAGACCTGGGTTCGATCCCTGGGTCAGGAAGATCCCCTGGAGAAGGAACTGGCAACCCACTCCAGTATTCTTGCCTGGAGAATCCCATGGATGGAGGAGCCTGGTGGGCTACAGTCCATGGGGTTGCAAAGAGTTGGACACAACTGAGCGACTTAGCTTAGCTTAGCTTAGGAGGAAAGTCTTAGAGTAGGCAATGAAATATAGGCGATAGAGGTAAAATAATCAGAGTACAGGGAATAAAGGCCAATAAAAGATCACTGTACTACCAAGGCAGAAGCCAGGTAGAAGGCGGTGGTGGGAGGGCAGGTGTGGTGCTTGTGGTGGCGGGGGGTATGATGTTCTCTGAAGGCTGCCATTTTCTTTGTGAGATGGGAAGACCCTGGGGTATGGAAGACATGTATGCAGTATGAGGAAAGGGGCATTAAGTAGTCATCTAACATGATAGAAAAGGCAATAGGTCATGAAGACAGTGTAACTGCAGGGCAGCATTAAGAACCCATCAAGTCATAAATTTAAAATGAGACCAGTCAATGTGGTTGTGAAGAGGGGACCAGTCATGTAACACGCAGTCAACTCGAATGCTCCAGTGAAGAGTGAAAATTAATGATGAATGAGATAGAAAATGTGTAATGTAGGGGGTTTCCCCTGTAGCTCACATGGTAAAGAATCTGCCTGTAGTGCAGGAGACCCGGGTTCGATCCCTGGGTCGGGAAGATCCCCTGGAGAAGGAAACTGCAACCCCCTCCAGCATCCTTGCCTGGAAAATCCCATGGACAGAAGAGCCTCATGGGCTGCAGTCCATGGGGTCGCCAAGAGTTGGACATGACTGAGTGACTAACACGCACATGTATACAGTTTGCAGTAACTAAGATGACTGACCCTGGGATTTAAACTCGATAAGGAGAGGAGAGATGGTGTCACAGATGTGAGAGGCAGGGAAACAGGGGTAGGATCAATGAATCTGAGGTCTCGCTGGGGCTAAATGATAGCTAAATATTAAGGAACTGTCATTAAATTTTTTTATAATAACAGCAATATAATCATAAAAGGTAATATATATCCTTTGTTTTAAACAGACACATTAATATAGCTACAGATAAAAACTATTTAATTCACATTATAAAAAGTGAACCCAAATTGGTGATGAAAAATGAAAGCCAGTTGATGGTACATGAGTGTTTTATATGCGGTTTTCTCTACTTCTGAAAATTTCCACAGCACAAAGTTAAATAGATAAGTGAATAAGTGGACATTGGATATTAGCAGGTTCCAGAGGTACCATGTGCCAGAAATACAAGCAGGAGTGTTGGTCAGAGGAGGATGAATGAGGTCCCACAGGATCTGCAGCTAGACTGTGATGTTATCCAGGACATGATTGGGAGTCAGGGCTGAGAGGCGTGTAGGACAAGATCACGGGAGGAGAGCAGGAAAAGGAACTGGTCTTTAGAAGGATCCTTGACACACATATTGAAATTGCCACCAGAACTGCTGAAAAGAGGGACGACACCAAGGAGCAAAAATTGTCAAGAAACAAGAAGGAAAAGAAATGCCCTGGCAATAGGCACATGGCAGCCACTAAGATAATGTGTTGGATACACTGCAAGTACACAGATGAAGAAGGTCACGGATACTATCTGGTTTAATCCAATAAGATGCTAGAAAAAATACTGGACTGTGTTCAAACAACCCAAGATGACATTCAACCAGATTTTCTTTAGGAAGAATAATTTCAATCATTCTAATGGCCTCCCATGACCCTTTCCTTATTTATCATTGAGATGAGGTGCCAGAAGGGAGAAGCTAGTGAGAATAGCCTCATCTGTGTCGTCTACACACTCTTCAGAAAATAAAACATGTGAAAAACCTTCAGTCACATCCACAATTATTAATGTATTTATGATACAATAATGAGTGATGTGATGGTATATGGGCACTGACATAAAGAAATGAAAGTGTCCATTTTACAAACTTATTTTACAAAAATAACTTTAAAAACCAGGTCTGGAGCAGTCTAGCACTAATTTTTTAACTAAAATGGGATTTTTAAAATAGAAAAATAGTATCATACTATATGGCATTAAAAAAAATGACCAGCATATCTAAAGAATTTATTTATCATATGCCAGAAAAATCATGTAACAAATGACTTCAGACTTTGGAAATGAACACAAATGTATGACAGATAAATAAAGGGTTTTGTTTGTTAAAAGTAATTGAAGCCATTCAGCCAATGGATGATTCTAACACATATAAGATGGAACAAATGAGAGTCTCTCTTGCATGACAGATAACACAATACGTCAGGATCCAGGAGACCAGATTACACATTTCTGACAAGTTTATCTGATGGCAGCAGAGCCAGGTACCTTATCAGGATTTCTGGTTCCCAGTACCCTCAACAGATACCTAGAAAAATTATATGAAGTCTACAGAGAATTTCAGCTGTGCCAAGAAAGGCAAAGTAAAATATAAAATGTAGCCACCTTTTTAAATGGTGGGTTACATTCATGGAAAGGAATGATAATTAGAAATGAGCTATGCCAAATCTGATATGAAGGTATTACATTCCCAGCTAGTTAGCTAAATCACATGGTGCTGTAGAAATAACCAAAATGACTGTATCTAATGAAATAAAAATGATATACTTGACTAGTACAAGGTTTATCAAAGGGTATATTAATTAATTTTATAAGTCAACACAGAAGTCATTTACATTAAATGAGATTCATTAAACTGCCAAGTAACATATTTTTTTCTTGCCTCTTCATTAGTTACTTTTATTGTTTTTTGATAAATTAGAAATGTAAACAAGCAAATGCATTCCTCAGCAACATGAGACTTGGAAAACTTTTAGGAAGGTATTCTGTGTCACTTTTAACATTTGAGAGATATCGTGCATCTTTCAGTAGTTTCAGAGAATTTGATTCAAGGATCTGAGTTACCACTTATTTATCTCAGATTACTAAATTTTCCTGAAGGGACCTAGACACAATTAATTAAAATAATATAAATAGTGACAAAACATTTATGGTAACTTCATATTCATGATACAACTTAAATTCATTTAGAGAAGGAAATAATGAGTTGTTATGTAATATACTCTAAAAATAATTCAGAGAAAGAACAAAAATGTTCTATTGCTGCAAGAATGTTAGGGGTGATTACAAAGTAGAATGATATACACTACTGGGGCTTCATGAATACGCCTTAAAAAATCAATAAAGATCATTTTTAGCCATACAACTGGAAGACTAGCATTACAGGAATAGAGGCAAAGATCAAAATGATGATCACATTAATAGTTTAATAAATAGTTTATTGAATTAACCTAAATATAAGCACAAAGATTATCCGCTTTATGAATAGGGAGCAGATTTACTTAGGATTTAACTGAATAGCTCCTACAAAGGATCTTGCAAATTTGATATATATTTAGATATGATCTTAATAGGAATATAAATCCTGAAAAATAAAATATCCACACAAAATACTATATGCCTTTATAAGACCCAGATACTTAATGAAATGTAAGTATACTTTGGGTTAATGTTCTATAGTTACAAAACTGTCAGCTATCACTTTCAAAAACTGAAAAAGTGAATATTATACCTTCTATGCTTCACAATACTAAGCACCATTTGAAAGTATTCAGACTTCCTTGGTAATTTCCTACATATATACAGGAGGAGGATTTACTTGCTTCCAACAGGAGAAATGCTAAAAAGGAGTTCAAATTAATAATAATAATTATCATAGGCTGATTCATGTCAATGTATAGCAAAATGAATACAGTATTGTAAAGCAAAACAAACTAAAAAACAAAAATTTAAATTAAAAAAAAAAATAAATAAATACTTTGGTTGTATTCCCCCCCAAAAAAGAACACTTTAATAATTACATTTGTAATAAAAATCAACACAGCTGGAAAACCTTAAAACTGAGTAATAGAAATTAAGGTAAATGATCACCTAAGAAATATATATTTGTAAATCTGTAATGCCTGTTAAAAGCAATGTCCTAAATGAATTTTAGAAATAAAAGGAAGCCTGATATTAAGAATAAGTGATTTTCGTCCTATCCTACTTCAGCCTAAGTGAAAGTATCCATTTTGTGTGAAATTTCACATATAATATACTGTATACACTGGAGTAAGTTTCAGCTTTACACTTATTGTTCAGTAGTTCAGTCATGTCCGACCCTTTGTGACTCCATGGACTGCAGCCTGCCAGGCTTCCATGTCTTTCACTGTTTCCCAGAGTCAGCTCAAACTCTTGTCCATTGAGTCAGTGATGCCATCCAAACATCTCATCCTCTGTTGTCCCTTTCTCCTGCCTTCATTCTTTCCCAGCATCAGAGTCTTTTTCAGTGAGTCAGCTCCTCCCATCAGGTGGCCAAAGTATTGGAGTTTCAGCTTCAACATCACTCCTTCCAATGAACATGCAGGACTGATCTCCTTTAGGATAGAATGGTTGGATCTGCTTGCAGTCCAAGGGACTCTCTTCTCCAGCACAGCAATTCAAAAGCATCGATTCTTTGGAATTCAGGCTTCTTAAAGGTCCACTCTCACATCATCCATGACTAATAGAAAAACCATAGCTTTGACTATATATTGACCTTTGTCAGCAAAATGATGTCTCTGCTTTTTAATACTGTCTACGTTCGTCACAGCTTTCTTTCCAAGTAGCAAGCAACTTTTACTTTCATGGCTGCAGTCTCCAACCACAGTGATTTTGGAGTCCAGGAAAATAAAGTCTGTCACTGTTTACATTGTTTTCCCATCTATTAGCCATGAAGTGATGGGACAGGATGCCATGATCTTAGTTTTTTGAATGTTCAGTTTAAACCAGCTTTTTCACTCTCTTCACCTTCATCAAGAAGCTCTTTAGTTCCTCTTCACTTTCTGTTGTTACAGTGGTATCATCTGCATATTTGAGGTTGTTGATATTTCTACTGGCAAGCTTGATTCCAGCTTGTGATTCATCCAGCCCGGCATTTCACATGATATACTCTGCATATAAGTTAAATAAGCAGGGTGATAATATACAGCCTTGACACACTCCTTTCAGAATTTTGAACCAGCCCATTTTCCCACATCTGGTTCTAAGTATTGTTTCTTGACCTACATACAGGTTTTGCAGGAGTCAGTTAGGTGGTCCAGTATTCCCATCTCTAAGGATATTACACAGTTTGTTGTGACCACACAATCAAAGGCTTTAGCATAGCAGAAGTAGATGTTTTTCTATAATTCTCTTGCTTTTTCTATGATTCAACAGATGTTGGCAATTTGATCTCTGATTCCTCTGCCTTTTCTAAATCCAGTTTGTACATCTGAAATTTCTCAGTTCCCCTACTGTTGAAGCCTAGCTTCAAGAATTTTGAGCATTACTTTGCTAGCATGTGAAACAAGTGCAACTGTGGAATTGGAATAAAAACTGACCTTTTCCAGTCCTGTGGCCACTGCTGAGTTTTCCAAATTTGCTGGCATATTGAGTGCAACACTTTAATAGCATGATCTTTTAGGATTTATAATAGTTCAGCTGGAATTCCATCACCTCCACTAGCTTTGTTCGTAGTGATGCTTCCTAAGGGCCACTTGACTTCACATTCATTATGGATACAATAATTTTGCACACATATAAGTATACTAACAGCTAAATCGATATCACCTGATTTGGTCTGCTATGAATTTCATAATCTTTGAAAAGTCACTGAAATGATTCTGAGTCTCACTAACTTCTGCTGCTGCTGCTGCTAAGTCGCGTCAGCCGTGTCCAACTCTGTGCGACTCCATAGACGGCAGCCCATCAGGCTCCTCTGTCCCTGGGATTCTCCAGGCAAGAATACTGGAGTGGGTTGCCATTTCCTTCTCTATATATTTAATTATCCACAGAAGATGGTGTGTGTATCAAGTTCTAAAATGCTATGTTTCGATAACTATTCAGTTACTCCTAATTACTCAGCAATTGGATTAAAACATACGTTGTACTTAGCTTTTTAAAACCTTACTGACCATGACCTAGTGATAGTAAAAACAGACAAAAAACAAAAAACACCTGGGCACTATAGCAAAAGTCAACATAAAATGTTAAATTGGAATGTCTAGGCTCTGTTATAGGTACAACATACTTTGTAGCACTAGTACATATGTTTGACAACTCAGAAGGATTGCATAAATCATTTCCCTCTGTTTCTGCATTGTGTTATGTGATCGAAAGTATTTATACACCAATGTTAGGGACTAAATGTTTGTATCTTTCAAAATTCAGATTTTGAAATCCTGAGCAGGCTTAAAAGAAACAGCAAGAAGAGTCATAGTCATTTTACTGATTTCACAGTTCAGCCCTCTTACAATTTCTTGTCTTTCTAGCATTTTCTGAAAAGTGCCTTCTCCTGAAAACTGGCCTGACAAGGGTCCTGGGCATGGCCTGCCAAACCAATGGGTCAGGATCTAGATTTTGGCACAATGACAAAAGTACTTGTTTTCCTGAGGCTTTTAGGATACATCCTTCGGTTGTAACATAATTATCCATTGGCTTGGAATAGCTATTATCTTATTTAAAATTTTGAAATATAAAGGGGTGTCTGTCAAGAAGATTGCCAGGAGAAATACTGATTACCTCAGATATGTAGATGACACCACCATTATAAAGAGTGATGAAAATGAAAAATGAGAGTGAAAGAGAAGAGTGAAAAAGTTGGCTTAAAATTCAACATTCGGAAAACACAGATCATGGCATCTGGTCCCATCATTTCAANAATGATGTCTCTGCTTTTTAATACTGTCTACGTTCGTCACAGCTTTCTTTCCAAGTAGCAAGCAACTTTTACTTTCATGGCTGCAGTCTCCAACCACAGTGATTTTGGAGTCCAGGAAAATAAAGTCTGTCACTGTTTACATTGTTTTCCCATCTATTAGCCATGAAGTGATGGGACAGGATGCCATGATCTTAGTTTTTTGAATGTTCAGTTTAAACCAGCTTTTTCACTCTCTTCACCTTCATCAAGAAGCTCTTTAGTTCCTCTTCACTTTCTGTTGTTACAGTGGTATCATCTGCATATTTGAGGTTGTTGATATTTCTACTGGCAAGCTTGATTCCAGCTTGTGATTCATCCAGCCCGGCATTTCACATGATATACTCTGCATATAAGTTAAATAAGCAGGGTGATAATATACAGCCTTGACACACTCCTTTCAGAATTTTGAACCAGCCCATTTTCCCACATCTGGTTCTAAGTATTGTTTCTTGACCTACATACAGGTTTTGCAGGAGTCAGTTAGGTGGTCCAGTATTCCCATCTCTAAGGATATTACACAGTTTGTTGTGACCACACAATCAAAGGCTTTAGCATAGCAGAAGTAGATGTTTTTCTATAATTCTCTTGCTTTTTCTATGATTCAACAGATGTTGGCAATTTGATCTCTGATTCCTCTGCCTTTTCTAAATCCAGTTTGTACATCTGAAATTTCTCAGTTCCCCTACTGTTGAAGCCTAGCTTCAAGAATTTTGAGCATTACTTTGCTAGCATGTGAAACAAGTGCAACTGTGGAATTGGAATAAAAACTGACCTTTTCCAGTCCTGTGGCCACTGCTGAGTTT
The DNA here is from genome assembly GCA_006410615.1 of Neotragus moschatus. NCBI lineage: Eukaryota > Metazoa > Chordata > Mammalia > Artiodactyla > Bovidae > Neotragus > Neotragus moschatus. The sequence goes on along the minus strand of SJYA01003829.1, from coordinate 24,482 downwards.
TCCAAATTTGCTGGCATATTGAGTGCAACACTTTAATAGCATGATCTTTTAGGATTTATAATAGTTCAGCTGGAATTCCATCACCTCCACTAGCTTTGTTCGTAGTGATGCTTCCTAAGGGCCACTTGACTTCACATTCATTATGAATACAATAATTTTGCACACATATAAGTATACTAACAGCTAAATCGATATCACCTGATTTGGTCTGCTATGAATTTCATAATCTTTGAAAAGTCACTGAAATGATTCTGAGTCTCACTAACTTCTGCTGCTGCTGCTGCTAAGTCGCGTCAGCCGTGTCCAACTCTGTGCGACTCCATAGACGGCAGCCCATCAGGCTCCTCTGTCCCTGGGATTCTCCAGGCAAGAATACTGGAGTGGGTTGCCATTTCCTTCTCTATATATTTAATTATCCACAGAAGATGGTGTGTGTATCAAGTTCTAAAATGCTATGTTTCGATAACTATTCAGTTACTCCTAATTACTCAGCAATTGGATTAAAACATACGTTGTACTTAGCTTTTTAAAACCTTACTGACCATGACCTAGTGATAGTAAAAACAGACAAAAAACAAAAAACACCTGGGCACTATAGCAAAAGTCAACATAAAATGTTAAATTGGAATGTCTAGGCTCTGTTATAGGTACAACATACTTTGTAGCACTAGTACATATGTTTGACAACTCAGAAGGATTGCATAAATCATTTCCCTCTGTTTCTGCATTGTGTTATGTGATCGAAAGTATTTATACACCAATGTTAGGGACTAAATGTTTGTATCTTTCAAAATTCAGATTTTGAAATCCTGAGCAGGCTTAAAAGAAACAGCAAGAAGAGTCATAGTCATTTTACTGATTTCACAGTTCAGCCCTCTTACAATTTCTTGTCTTTCTAGCATTTTCTGAAAAGTGCCTTCTCCTGAAAACTGGCCTGACAAGGGTCCTGGGCATGGCCTGCCAAACCAATGGGTCAGGATCTAGATTTTGGCACAATGACAAAAGTACTTGTTTTCCTGAGGCTTTTAGGATACATCCTTCGGTTGTAACATAATTATCCATTGGCTTGGAATAGCTATTATCTTATTTAAAATTTTGAAATATAAAGGGGTGTCTGTCAAGAAGATTGCCAGGAGAAATACTGATTACCTCAGATATGTAGATGACACCACCATTATAAAGAGTGATGAAAATGAAAAATGAGAGTGAAAGAGAAGAGTGAAAAAGTTGGCTTAAAATTCAACATTCGGAAAACACAGATCATGGCATCTGGTCCCATCATTTCAAGGCAAACAGATGGAGAAACAATGGAAACAGTGACAGACTTTATTTTCTTGGGCTCCAAAATCACTGCAGATGGTGACTGCAGCCATAAAATTAAAAGACACTTGCTCTTTGGAAGAAAAGCTATGACCAACCTAGACAGCATACGAAAAAGCAGAGACATTACTGTGCTGACAAATGTCTGTATAGTCAAAGCTCTGGTTTTCCCAATAGTCACATAAGAGTCATGTGAAAGTTGGACCATAAAGAAAACTGAGGGTCAAAGAATTGATGCTTTTAATATTCTTCCTTTGCGTTTAGTTTTTGTTAGTTTGATTAGTATGAGTCTTGTCATGTTTTCTTCTTGGGTTTATTCTGTATGGGACTCTTTGTGCCTCTTGGACTTGATTGCCTATTTCCTTTTCCATGTTGGGGAAATTTTCAACTATAATCTCTTCAAAAATTTTCTCATACCCTTTCTTTTTCTCTTCATCTTCTGGGACCCCTATAGCTTGAATGCTGGTGTGTTTGATATTGTCCCAGAGGTCTCTAGGACTATCCTCAGTTCTTTTCATTTTTTTTTCTTTATTTCCACCATTTTATCTTCCAGTTCACTGATTCATTTTTCTGCTTCAGATATTCTGCTATTTATTCTTTCTAGAGTATTTTTAATTTCATTAATTGTGTTGTTTGTCTCTGTATGTTTGTTTTTTAGGTCTTTGTTAATTGATTCTTGCATTTCCTCCATTTTGTTTTCAAGATTTTTGGTCATCTTTACTATTATCCTTCTGAATTCTTTTTCAGATAGTGTGCCTATTTCCTTTTCATTGATTTGGACTTCTGTGTTTCTAGTTTGTTCCTTCATTTGTGTAGTATTTCTCTGCCTTTTCATTTTTTTAACTTATTGTGTTTGATGTCTTATTTTCTCTGCTTCAAGGTTGAATTCTTTCTTCCTTTTCGTTTCTGTCCTCCTAAGGTTGGTCCAGTGGTTAGTATAAGCTTCATATAGAGTAAGATTTGTGCCGAGTTTTTGTTTGTTTTTCCTCTGATGAGCAAGGCTGAGTGAGGTGGTAATGCAGTCTGCAGATGATCGGGTTCGTAGCTTTGTTTTGTTTGTTGTTTAGATGAGGTGTCCTGCACAGGGTGCTACTGGTGGTTGGGAGATGCCGAGTCTTGTATTCCAGTGGTTTCCTCTGTGTGAGTTCTCACTATCTGATACTCCCTAGGGTTAGTTCTCTGGTAGTCTAGGGTCTTGGAGTCAGTGCTCCTTCTCCAAAGGCTCAGCACTTGATCTCAAGTTTTGCATAGAAGTATACATTCTTTTCCACTGGTCAGGCACTCCTGTCCACTCTCAGCTGTTCTGCACACACTCTGTGTCGCAAGTTGTATTCCTGATGTATCTGTGGAGAGACATGTACTCCATGTCCACCTGCTCCTCCGCCATCTTGCTCTTTGGAAGTGACACTTTTACCTTTGTGGGAGTGAGCATCCAAAGGGGCATGGTCGTAGATGGACATCAGCCTCCTCAGAGAGTTGACAGGTGGGTGGAGCCTTGTGGTCAATGTGAAGTTTAGGGACTTCTCTGGTGACCCAGTGGTTAGGAGTCCGCCTGCCCGCCTCTCTCCATGTTCGTAAGTCCATTCTCTATGTCTGCTTCTCCACTGCTGTCCCGTAAATCTGTCCTTTAGTGTTATTCTTCTAGACTCCATATATATGTGTTAGAATATGATACTTATCTTTCTCTTTCTGACTCAATTCATTCTCTATAATAGGTACTAGGTTCATCCACCTCATCAGAACCGACTCAAATGCATTCCTTTTTATGGCTGAATAATATTCCATTGTTTATGGAAAGAGTAACATAGGAACTTATATTACCACATGTAAAATAGATAGTCAATAGGAATTTGCTGTTTGGCTCAGTAAACTCAAACAGGGGCTCTGTATCAACTTAGAGGGTTGGGATTGGGAGGGAGACAGGAGGAAGGTTCAAAAGGGAGGGGGCATATGTATATACCAGCACTTCCCTGGTGGCTCAGATGGTAAAGCGTCTGCTTACAATGCGGGAGACCTGGGTTCAATCCCTGGGTCAGGAAGATCCCTTGGAGAAGGAAATGGCAATCCACTCCAGTATTCTTCCCTGGAAAATCTCATGGATGGAGGAGTCTAGTGGGCCACAGTCCATGGGGTCGCAAAGAGTTGGACACGACTGAGCGACTTCACTTTCACTTTCATATGTATACCTATGGCTGATTCATGTTGGGGTTTGACAGAAAAAAAAAAAAACAAAATTCTGTAAAGCAATTATCCTTCAATAAAAATTTTTTTAAAAAAAAGAAAAAAGAATTCACCTGCCAATGCAGGGAAAACCGGTTTGACCCCTGGTCCAGGAAGATTCCACATGCCTTGGAACAACTAAGGCCATGGGACACAGCTACATGCTCGGGTTAGGAGAAAAGGGTCAGCTCAGTGAGGATCTGTGAGCATCTGTGTGCCCCGTCTAGGCTGCCTGGGATCACTGACCCACAAGTTCCTCCCTTGACTGCATTCTTTACTTGAGCAATAATTGTGTCTCTTGAATGTCAACAATTAATTAGCTTGACATAAAAAAGAAATCAATCACATAGTGTGGCAAAAATACCACAGGTCCTATTTATCCAATAATTTCTATTTGAATAAGAAATGTGAATATCAAGGAGTTTTACATAAAAGTCATGAATATTGGAGTAGCATTTCTGTATTCTGTGTAGGTCTTCCTGTGTCTTTACCCTGTAGTCAAGTTATATGAACTTAATCCCCTGTTTATTTAACTCTACTGCTCTCTTCTCTCTTGGAGAATTTTTTCTTTTACCACTTGCTTCTGAGAACTGTGTATTATTTTTCGCCTTGATGCCTGAAAATTGAAAGACAGCATACCTTTGGTGGTAGGGAACAGTCATTCTAAAAGGTAAGAGACAGGGGAATAACTAATTTTCAGGGTATCATCAACCACAATTGAAAACAATTAGCCACATTACTTAGAATATTTCCTGAATAATTTGTCTCCCACACACTCCAAGTTTCTAAAGTATTTTGAACACCTAATGATACTCATTCTATATAGCTAAACAATATTCAGATGCAAAGCAGTGAGTGTTTATCAGTTGGGCTATAGAAACAAGACACAGGTTTCCTATTTTATTAGCATTTTCAAGTCTTCATTAATATGATTAAAATCTCATTGTGAAAATCTTCACTTTCCCTGCTAGGAAAATTCTAAACTATAATTTATTTTCCTTCAGCAGGTTCATAAAAAGGATCTTGCCCTAATTCTAGGTTGAAAATCTGTTTATTGGCTATACTACATCTGAACATTGAGGTTTTATTAAAATAAAACTGCCTTTATCAAAAGCTGAGATAGCGACATTTATTCCAGCCACTTTCATTAAGTTAAACCAAATTGTTTTATCCATAAAATTAAGGAAGATCCATGTCTTTACATATGACCTTTGATTAATATTCTACATAAATGTTACTTGAAAAATAAAATATTTTATATAAATATAGCCTCAAGCAGCTCTGAGAGCTGTAAATATTGGCAAAATGGGAGCTAATGATTAAAGAATAGGAATAGAATGAGATGAGGAAAAAAACTACAAAAATTCTCTTGAGTACATTAAATTTGGTTACTATACCAAATTTGTCAAATGATATTTGAAAGCCATTTAAACTTCAAATATTTCCAAAGGTCAAATAATTTCATCTTTTAGGACACAAATAATATTTTAAAAGTACTTCCATTCTAACAAAATTGAATGTGGAGTTTCTATCTGGGCCAGTGAAATATTTTTGAAAAAGAATTAAATATGCCTGTGAATTTAGGTTTCTTGAGACTTTATTTCTGAAAACAGATCAAATGGCAAAAGAAAAGTACACTGGATAAACCTTAAAAGGTTCGGATAATCATAGGGGAAGAAAAAAATATCCAAATCATTAAAATGTAAAGCAGTTCAATAAGAAATCTAACCTTCAGCTTTTATTATTGAGCTGATCAAAGGCAACAGAAAGCCTCCTGACTGATAAGAGAACCAGAGGAATCTGTCCTCTGAGAGGAGGGTAGAAAAGGGTGTGCAGTGAATTTAACTATCTGATAGGAAAGAACACTGTCGATGACATACTTGGTTTCAAATTGAAATTAAAGAAATGAAAGTTTCATGAGTATCAGAAAAGATCCCCAGCCCCACTTTCTCAGAGAGGTTAATTATTCAGGTAAAAGATAATCTCATGGCTTTTTAGACTTATTATAAGATTGCCTTTTTTTCACATTGAACTCAAACTTCCTAAGTAAAATTTAGGAGAATTTCTTTCAATTCTAGTGTCTGAATCGGAAAGTAAACAAACAAGTAGACAGCAATATTTTCATATCATGAAAAATTTTATAAAGCATGCTTCATAATTATACAGACACACAGGGTGAGAGAGAGAATGAGAGAGAAAGAGAGATGATCTGTCTCTTTCAACCTCCAGGAGAAGAATGATTATTTTTAAAAAACAGACTAAAAAAGGGAAATTTGCAATAATTTCACAATTATGCCAGGGACAATGGTATTTTTTCTTTTATTCTGTTGTATGCTTACTTTTAGAAACTGAGATGTTATTTACATAATGATGTGTATGTTATATGTTTGTCATGAAGGAATGTTCTCCTACTATACAAACTGTCATAATATCACGTTTTTAGAAAAGATAGTTTTCCAAAAAGCAGTGTGAAGAATGTAGAATGAACACAGAAGGACCAGCTAGAAGTCTGCTGTAGAGGTTCAGAATCTGATTGGCAACAGGGATCATATCAATATCTGTCAAGAAAACATTTCCCTAGGAATTTTCAATGTTGAGAAATTAAAGAAAAGACCATTTACAGAAGTGTGGGCACAGTTAAGTAAACTGACTATAGAGACCCAAGTCTGTCACTTACGGGGGAGAGAGAAAAGGGGAAAAACAGAAAATAAACTTTTTTCCTGCTGGGGTTCCCTGTCCTGCTGGCACCTCCCATTAACTGAATAGTGGGGTACACAAGGAGAAAATACTTCTGGACAACTTGCAGATTTCTTGATTGAATGACTGAGTGGCTGATGTCGTCAGTGACAGACACAGGCAGATGGGAGGTTGGAAAGGGAGAGGGTTGGCTTTGGGTCTGTGGATTGTCAACCATCTATGACAGATCTACGTGGAAACAGTTACAGGCTGCTGGTTGTCGGGAGAAAGCTTCTGGCCTCCAAATTCTACAGATTTCCACCCATAAGTCAGACTATTTAAGAATACATAATTTATAAAATCAAATGTAAACTCTTTACAGTGGCATGCGGAGTCTGTCTTCATTTCAGGCCTCACTGCATCTTCTAAGCCTCCTGCTATTCCTTCTGTCTAAAATCTCCACCTTCTCTTTATCAAAATCCAACTCCCCTCTCAAGGCTGAGTTTACCTGCAGGCCTCTTTCACAAAGCTGCTGCTGATTCCCTGAGCCTGCATCAATAACATCCTAATGTATGCTCCATCTATGGTTTTTAATACATTTAGCATAGCATTTATTTCATCAGCCTTGTTGCTCACTTACTACTTTCGAGGGAGTAATAAGCTAGGGGAGAGTGGGGAAAATATACTTCAGTCATTTTGTATCCCCATCAGCTTAACAATACAACTCAATAAAAGTTATTAAATTATTCAAGCTATTTCCCTGAAGCATCAAGTATGGTTATTTTCAAATAGTAAATAAGCCAATGTTTTTAACTGAATATTTACACTTATTTTGAATTCCTAAACATTTCTATGATTTTCTAAAGAAAGTGTTGCTGTTGTTCAGTTGCTCAGTCATATCCAACTCTTTGCGACTCCACAGACTGCAGCATGCCAGCTTCCCTGTCTTCACTGTTTCCTGGAGTTTGCTCAAACTCATGTCCATTGAGTCGGTGATCCCATCCAGCCATCTCATCCTCTGTCATCCCCTTCCAATGAGTTGGCTTTTCGCATCAAGTGGCCAAAGTATTAGAGCTACAGCTTCAGCATCAGTCCTTCCAATGAATATTCAGAGTTGAATTCCTTTAGGATTGACTGGTTAGACCTCCTTACCATCCAAAGGACTCTCAAGAGTCTTCTCCAGTACCACAGTTTGAAGGCATCAGTTCTTCAGTGTTCAGCCTTTTTTATTGTCCAGTTCTCACATTTGTACATGACTACTGGAAAAACCATAGCTTTGACTATATGGACCTTTTAGGTAAAATAATGTCTCTACTTTTAAATATGCTGTCTAGGTTTGTCATAGCTTTTCTTTCAAGGGGCAAGTGTCTTTTGATGTCATGACTGCAGTCACCATCCACAGTTATTTTAGAGCCCAAGAAAATAAAGTATGCCCCACTGTTTCCACTGTTTCTAAAGAAACCACCTTCTCAGAAATCTTTCTTGACACTTTTCACTTACAGTTTAGAGTCTGTAATGGAGGTAGTTTGGAGCACATGAACTGATGGTACAACTGTGTTATTGGTCTTCTCTTTCTGGGAATTATTTTATGTATATACACCTGCATGAAATAGCTAGAAGGCACCTAAAAGTCATCTGCCTGCTGTTCAAATGAAGTATGTCCAACTTATTCTAAATGGCACAGGTAATAAAGATAGAAAAAAGCAAAGAAGAACTAAAGAGCCTCTTGATGAAAGTGAAAGAGGAGAGTGAAAAAGCTGGCTTAAAACTCAACATTCATAAAGCTAAGATCACGGCATCTGGTCCCATCACTTCATGGCAAATAGATGGAGAAGCAGTGGAAACAGTGACAGACTTTTTTTGGGGGGGGGGGGAGGTGGCTCCAAAATCACTGTTGATGATGACTGCACCCATGAAATTAAAAGACGCTTGCTCCTTGGAAGAAAAGTGATGACTAACCTAGATATTAAAAAGCAGAGACATTACTTTGCCAACTAAGGTCTGTCTAGTCAAAGCTATGGTTTTTCCACCAGTCATGTATGGATGTGAGAGTTGGACTATAAAGAAAGCTGAGTGCTGAAGAATTGATGCTTTCGAACTGTGGTGCTGGAGAAGACTCTTGAGAGTCCCTTGGACTGCAAGGAGATCCAACGAGACCACCCTAAGGAAACTCTGTCCTGAATATTCATTGGAAGGACTCATGCTGAAGCTGAAACTCCAATACTTTGGCCACCTGATGCGAAGAACTGACTCACTGGAAAAGACCCTGATGCTGGGAAAGAATGAAGGTGGGAGGAGAAGGGAGTGACAGAGGACGAGATGGTTGGATGGCATCACCGACTCAATGGACATGAGTTTGAGTGAACTCCAGGAGTTGGTGATGGACAGGGAGGCCTGGTGTGCTTCAGTCCATGGGGTCGCAAAGAGACGAACATGACTGAGCAACTGAACTGAACAGAATAATAACATTTGTAACATAGAGGGTGTTAGTAAGAATCATCTTTCCCCAAAAAATTAGTTGGGCTGGATAAATAGTATTTTCACATCAGTGGCACCAGCAACAAAAGCTGAAGAACATGGATATTAAGGTATTTATTTAAGATCACACCATAAGTGAAAAAGCTACAGCTAGAACTGAGTTTTCTTCTAGTTCTGTACTTTGCCATCAGGCCATATGCCCTCAACCAGTGGGGAGAAAAAAAATGAGTATACCTAAGGAGGTTCCAGAACATGGTGACCATCCCTTGGTAGAGTTCAGTTTGTTCCCAGATGTGTGGAAGATCCAGGGGATCTTCCCAATCCAGGATTGAACCCAGGTCTCCCATTGCAGGCGGATTTTTTAACCATCTGAGCCCCAGGGAAGCATATCTTTTCTGAGATTTCTTCAAAACTGAACACATTCTCAGAAGTGTGGTCCAGTATTTAACTGGAGTCTTGCATAGAAAAAAAAAAAAAAGACATTTTTGAGCAAAGGCATGAATTAGGTCAACTCTGCCCTCTTGAAGTGCTTTCAAGCTCTGAGATTCTATGCTTGTTAAAAAAGAAACTTCACATTTCACAAAAGATTCCCTATGAAAATATCACCAAGAATTCTCCCTTACTTCCTCTCTGTCATGCCATCGGCTCCTCGTGCTCCAGGCAAATGAGATATTAGGCACAGAAGTTGAAAGTCAAGATCAACTGGGAGTAAAGAGATTAAGGAATTGAAGAGAATATCACAGGGTTATGACGTCATCCAGAAATGTTAGCCACCCTGGCATCTTCTGCTTATATATTTCAGCAACACTGAACAGTGCTTTGGAGTTGTTTGGTTGTTTTCCATGGTAACAAGTCCAAAGGACTGAAATCAGCAAATAAAATTATATGTCTGTTCTCATGGGAAAATGGCACTGAAACATGAATAATATCATATATGAAACGAGTCACCAGCCCAGGTTCAACGCATGATACTGGATGCTTGGGGCTGGTGTATTGGGACGACCCAGAGGGATGGTATGGGGAGGGAGGAGGGAGGGGGGTTCAGGATGGGGAACACGTGTATACCTGTGGCGGATTCATGTTGATGTATGGCAAAACCAATACAATATTGTAAAGTAATTAACCTCCAATTAAAATAAATTATTTTTTAAAAATTATATGTCTAAGAAAAATAATACACTCTTAAATAGCATTAGATTAAATCAAACAATGATGGGAATAATCTTGTTTAATTTAAAATATAGTAAGACTAATCTAGACAGTGGCTTTATGCCACTGAAGAAATGACAAAAAAGGCTGAAAAGTATGTCTAACACTTGTTTTTTGCTGTTAACCATCACTCAAGAAAAGGTACTGTCTGAAATGGAATGCATAGCTCATACTAAAAGTAGACTTTCTCCACATAACTGTAATGAGCTTTATAGTTGATAGTCCTATTTACCCTAAACACATTACAATAATAGAATAAAATGGAAATGGGCACTTCATAAAACAGGACAAATTTTAATATAACCAGAAAAGAATGTCTAATCAAAAAGGCTCTTACATACACATTGAATGAAAGAGATTTCATAATACTTGCCATACCTGTAAATGGATATTTCAGTATGTTGTTATTTATTCATAATATTTTATGAAACCTTACAGATAATTCTTAGCAACATCATATGAAATCATTATAGATTTAAAACCACCTATTAATTGTAGGAATAACCAACAGTTGTTTTGCTTCTGACTCTAAATTCTATTAGATTGCGTTCTAAGTTTAGAAAGGTTTTTTCTTATTAAAATTTAGATGATAAAATCACATAAAATAGATAAGGCAGTGACAGCAGCTTCTGGCAGGAAAGAGCTCTTTGCCAAAAGAGTTCTCTGCAGGCACCCCCTTTTGTCTTGTCACTAACCTCACACCAGGAACCTCAGTCCTCTACTTATCTCAGTCTTAAGCATCTTTCTCAAATATCAGTCACACAAATCTTGCCCAATCTGTTCCACAGATGAAAGAAGTAGAAATGAAGAATAAGTAATTAACAGATGACCAGATCGCTTCTCCAGCTTCCTCTTCAGTAATCTCGAGAAATAAACTATGTAAACAAGACAGCAACTAAAGAAAGATCACAAGAAGGTGACAAGCCTGCCCACCGGTAGCGTTGGCAAGGACTGATTCTTATCCCACTGATTCACCGAGATTATCCCCCGTTTTTCCCTTTAAGAACTTTCATGGTCAAGCAGAATCTTTACAGTCGGTTTTGCGGGGACATGAGTCTGCCTTCTCCCCAGCATTCTGATTAAAGGCAACTTCTTTCTATCAGTCTCTCTCATTGATTTTTCAGGGGCAAGCAACAAACCTGAGTCCGTAACAGTCACCGGCTTCACTCAGCCCATGTGTGTTACCAATCCAGGCTCTCCCCACAGGTTGTGCTGCTTTTATCTGCTCTTAATCGAATAAATGACCTAGCTTATTTCTAAATACAACCAGACATTCTGTACTTCGTGGTCTTTTGAAAATCCCATTTAAATGGAATTTCGGTTCTCCATAGAGATGAAACAGGAAGGTCAGATCAAACAAGAGGCTGGAATTTTTAATTTAGTTCTCTCAGCACAAAGACGCACACGGAGAGCTTCATCTTGGGACAAGGGAGGAAGCTCTTTTCTGAGGCGAGGGACTCCAGGTCATTGTGGAGGCCGCTGTGAGACACACTGCTGGAGCCCACAGGCATTTCAATTTGTCCCCCAGGCTTCCACGTTTTCTGTCCTTTTCTCCACCTCTCCCTCTCTCTTCGGGAGGAAGCACAGAACTCTATTCGCAGGAAGCACTGAGACCAGAGCGGGCAGCGGCAGCCACTCCCCAGCTCTACCCCCTGCCTCCCATGCAGCGGCCTCTGGGGGCTCTTTTCCAGGCCTCTCCAGAATGTCCTTCCTTTACCTTACAGGTCACTAACCTCCCTTCCCCCACCCACCACCTCCTCCCTATCACTTTCTCTTTTTAAATGGAAGCACAGCTGATTTACAGTGTCTTGTTAGTTTCAGGAGTTCAGCAACATGATTCAGAAGTATATCTTTTTCGGATTCTTTTCCATTATAGATTACTACAAGATGTTGAATATAGTTTGCTGTGGTATACAGTAGGCTCCTGTTTATCTCTTTCACAGAGTTGTGTGTATATGCTAACCCCAAACTCTTAATTGATCCCTGCTCCTTGGTCACCATAAATTTGTATTCTATGTCTGTGGGTCTCTTTCTGATCTGTATATAAATTCATTTGGGCTTATATACAGAGGAAACCATAATTTGAAAAGATACATGTACCCCAACATTAACTGCAGCACTGCTTACAATGGCTAAGACATGGAAGCAACCTAAATGTCCAGCGGCAGATGAATGGATAAAGAAGGTGGGGCACACACACAAATACAGAATTGGAATACTATACAGCCATAAAAAAGATGAAATAACGCCTTTTGCAGCAACATGGATAGACTGAGAGATTGTCATACAAGGTAAATACAGTCAGAGAAAGATACATCTCACATATGTGAGACCTCTCATTTTCTCTGTGTCTCTTTTCCTCTTTGTTCCCTTGAATATATATTTTCTTTGCTCCTTTTTACTGCTTAACTTCTCTAAAAGTTAGTCTTTGACTCCCACAACCACTCTGCCAACGCTGGCTTGGTGAGGCTCCTAGGCCAGAGCTCCACTCTGGTTCCCACTCTTTGCTGGCCCCATAGCTTCAGCACTAAAGGTATCTACAGACTCAGCCTTCTGAACTTAGGTCTAATGTCTTAACAGCCAGAATCTATTTGGCCCATCCATGGAACAAACTAGAATGGGCAGAGGCATTCATTATCCATCTGTTTATTTTTTAACTAAAGCGCACTGAGCTCTCATGCTTTGCCAGACCCTGTGAGGTATTAAATAGAGGCTGGAGGAGGGGGCAGGGTACAGTGGAAGAGTGTTTATCTTAGAAAGGATTGGGGAGGCAATCACCTAGGTTAGAACAATAAATAATCTTTGGACAATAGTACTTCTAGGTAGAAATGGTAACTTCTGTAAATTCATTCAACAAAATACCTTAGGACTTTTGGAAGATAATTATATTCATTGTTTTGGGACAAGTTTTGTTTGCTCAGGTGGACTCACTGATCATGGTCTGCATATCAACACATGTACAGACCATCACTTCTTAACACTGTTAAATATCTGAGGAAACCAGATAATTTGTAGACATTCTGAAGAGAGAAATAGTCTTTCATTTATGATTTTTTAAGACCATTGACCTGTTAAACTTGGATGTTAAACAATATGCAAACGAAGACTTTATTTGTGATTAGTCATAGGAGACTTCCCTTTGGGGCTTCCCTTGTGGCTTAGCTGGTAAAGAATCTGCCTGCAATGTGGGAGACCTGGGTTCAATCCCTGGGTTGGGAAGACCCCCCTGGAGAAGGGAAAGGCTACCCACTCCAGTATTCTGGCCTAGAGAATTCCATGAACTGTACAGTCGCAAAGAGTTGGACATGACTGAGCAACTATCACGCACATGAACTATCGCATGACAGGCTCCTCTGTCCACTGTTTTCCAGAGTTTGCTCAAATTCATGTTCACTGAGTTGGTCATGCTATTTAACAAAGTCGACTAGCATCATATTTCCAGCAGCATTTCTCACTTTCTGGCTCTGTGTCACTTTTTGGCAATCTTCACAATGCTTCAAATATTTTCATTATTATTATATTTGTCATTCTGGTCTGTGATTGGTGATCCTTGATGTTACCATTTCAAAAAGATGACAACTTGCTCAAAGCTCTGATTGATGATGGCTTGCACTTTTTAGCAATAAGGCCTGTTTAATTAACATTAAAAAAGCAAATATCTTGGCTAAATGGAGTAAGACAATAACCATCTAGGGTGCCCAGGACAGTTTCAGCCTAACAAAGAACTCCTATCCAGTCACACCAGTTAAGGGTTGACACTAATTCTTTAGTGAGGAGGAGCTAGGAAGTGACATTAGAACTTACTCTGTACCCACATAGAGCAATGATTCTAATATTCACCTAGCCATGAAATGTGACTACAGAGAAATACTCAAAGGAAAGAATAACTGAAAGTGTAATATTATGATAGAGCAAATAGGATGCTATGGTATATTAAAAATAGACCAATAGAAAGGAACAGAAAAAATAAAGAATGAGTTAAAAAATATAGCGAAGAATCTATTAAAGGTGTTTTTCAAACAGTTAAGAACGAACTATGTTATTACATTGATGGAGTTGGGAAATAAAAAAAAAAAAATAAAGACTAATACTCCAAAAGAAAAGTGATGAACGCAAATACACAGTCAATAAAGCATAAGAGATGGAGTACAAAAACTCAATAACAGACAGAAATGCAAATCAAGCTATCATGTTTTACCTATCAGCCTCTCAAAAACACTGAAGTGACTGACAGCACTCCCTATTGGCAGGTGGTGAGACAAAAAAATCTCCATGGTCGTCTAAATTGAGACAGGTTTCCGAAGTGACAACGTGGTAATGTTCTTTACAGTGAACAGGTACCAAACCACATCCAACCAGGCCAGTTCCCTGGACTCATCCTGCCTGATGGAGATGGTACTCAGTACACATTCAGCCCTTCACTCCCTGTGACAAGACACATCTGTAAGCAGTCTACGTGCCCCATAAATAATACGGCATTACAGTTACGGTATAGTCATACCATGGAAAACACTGGCAAAAATAAGCCAAGCTCCAAGCATTATGTAGGCTATAAACCCACTGACTGAAATATACAGAAATATATACATAGGAAAAAAAAACTACAATTATAATCACCAAATTTGTTTCAGGTCATTTTTATTGTCTTCTCTCTTCCTCTTATTCTTCTGCTGTATTATTGTAAGTGGGATTAGTTCTATTTTTTTTGATTATCAAATGTATTTGTTTTAAATGTTTTGAAATCAAATCATGTAATGGTCAGCTTTAATCATATTGTTCTATCCTAGAGGGCGAAGTTGAAGAGTCCCTCAAGATTCCTGAGCACAGAGAAAGTAAAGACAGTACGCAGCACTCCTTAAAACATGCTGTCTTGATGAGACATTTCTGCCTGAGTAACTGAGGTAGAGATTACATATATGGAAAATTTTGGACCTCACTAGTAGTGGTGATTTCGTCGCTAAGTCGTTTCCGACTCTTGGAACCCCATGGACTGTAGCCTGCCAGGCGCCTCTGTCCAGGCGATTCTCCAAGCTAGAATACTGGAGTGGGTTGCCATTTCCTTCTCCAGGAAACTCTTCCTAGCCCAAGGATGGAAGCTGGGCCTCCTGCACGGCAGGCTGATTGTTTACCGACTGAGCTATAAAGGAAGCCCCTCACTAGGGGACTAGGAATAAAATGAAAGGATAGTCTGACTCACCCACAAAATAAAGAGGTCTGCCTGGAATTCAATAGTTATCTTAGAACCTACACAAAAGTTTTGAAAATTGTTGAAAACAAGATAAGTGTAATTATTAAGAAGGGCATGTAGCCACTCCCATAATCATCGCAAATTGACAGAATTCTCAGACTAAGATCACAATAGAGCTGAAGAGAGAGATCATGGGAGACTCGGGACAATTTGTACTAATGAATTTCCAGATAAGAAAAAATTCCATATAATAGATATTGGATTCATTACATGTCTATTTCTCGAAGTTGTTAGAGTCCAAACAATGGAAATACAATCCAAAATTAATAGAAGTGAATTCATGACTTACAGATGCACAGCTCTGAAAGAGAAAGTGGGGGTGCTTGGGGAATTTGGAGTCAACATTGGGGAGTAGCATTATTCTATCTCTCACATCATGCAATTGAATGTCAACGTCAGAGACAAGACACAGACACACAGGACACAATGTTCGACCTAAGAAGGGCTTCCCAGGTGGTGCTAGTGGTATAGAACCCGCCTGCCAATGCAGGGGACAGAAAACACGTGCGGATTCGATCCCTGGGCCAGGAAGCTCCTCTGGGGGGCAGCATGGCAACCCACTCCAGTATTCTTACCTGGAAAATCCCATGGATAGAGGAGCTGGTGGGCCACAGTCCATGGGATCGCAAAGAGTCAGACACAATTTAGTGACTAAACAGAAAGAAGGTCACCCCTTAGCTGGGTGGTGGATGCAGTAAGAAACATTAAAATACATGTCTGGTTACCACTGGGGAAGTATGGTGGGTGGGACAAATCAGGAGTCTGGGATTAACAGATAAACACTACTATGTGTAAAGTAGATAATCAACAAGGACCTACTGTATAGTACAGGGAACTCTAGTCAATACTCTATAACAGTATATGGGAAGACAATCTGAAAAAGAATGGATACATGTATATGTATAACTGAATTACTTTACTGTACATCTGAAGTTAGTCAAGGCTATGGTTTTTCCAGTAGTCATGTATGGATGTGAGAGTTGGACTGTGAAGAAGGCTGAGCACTGAAGAATCGATGCTTTTGAAGTGTGGTGTTGGAGAAGACGCTTGAGAGTCCCTTGGACTGCAAGGAGATCCAACCAGTCCATTCTGAAGGAGATCAGCCCTGGGATTTCTTTGGAAGGAATGATGCTAAAGCTGAAGCTCCAGTACTTTGCCACCTCATGTGAAGAGTTGACTCATTGGAAAAGACTCTGATGCTGGGAGGGATTGGGGGCAGGAGGAGAAGGGGACGACCAAGGATGAGATGGCTGGATGGCATCACCGACTTGATGGACCTGAGTCTGAGTGAACTCCGGGAGTTGGTGATGGACAGAAAGGCCTGGCATGCTGCAATTCATGGGGTCGCAAAGAGTCGGACACGACTGAGCAACTGAACTGAACTGAACTGAACTGAAGTTAACACAGCACTGTAAATCAACGATACTCCAATATAAAACAAAAGACATAAAAGAATAATGGAAATAAACTATTTGAAATTTTTATACCAAAAAAGATAAAAAAGAAAAAATTGTGTTGAAAGTGATTCAAGCAAATGATGGCAATTCCCGAATCATGAGTGAAAATGAAGTCAGTCGTAACCTCCCTAAATAGGAAAGATCCAGGGATGGGAAGACAGCTGACCTCTTTCAACTTGAAGTGGAGGCAGAGGAGGGACGACTCCTGGATGGAAAAATAGTCTGTCAACTTAACTACTTGCTGTACAAATGACATACCTGTCACTGAACAACCTGTCAGAGTTCAAGTGCCTAATTACCTTATATTATTTTATAAATCTGATTAATAAAAATGAACGTAAAATATTGACTTCTCTTCAAAGTCACTGCAAGGAAGAACCTAGTGCCTCAACAACCTAACTTCAGTCAGCAACTGCTCTTTCTTCCCTTTATGTTCAATATTAAAGGACTGAATAAAGAAAGCAATGCTATTTTCATAAGAACCTACATAAGTTATTTTATAAACTTTTCATAGCATGGCAATGCTGTATTATTACATTAAAAAAAAAAACTTCTCCTTTGAGTATATAATGTGTTATATATGTTTTCCTTTGACAGGAAATTCTTTTTAATGTTTATTCATTTATTTGGCTGAGTAGGGGCTCATGTAGCATGTGGGACCTAGCCCCCTGACCAGGGATCAAACTTGAGCCCCCTGCACTGGGAGCACTGAGTCTTATCAGCTGGTCCACCAGCTTAGTCCCAACAAGGAGTTCTTTAACATAATGGTTTCAGGGGATAGGAGGATCAATCATCTACCATCTACTTGCTTTATTGTAACAGGCTTTCACCATATTTGCTTCAAGAAGATAATAATGCACTTGTTTTTTTTAATGTTGAGCACCTTTGTCAACCTGGTAGTCTAGTGATTGGGATTCTATACTGAACTACATGTTTTCTCAATTCCCTGGTCCCCACAGTGTTTCCAGTCTAGGAAAACATAAGTGTATTAAAAGGAAAGCCAAAGTACTCAAGAATAGCCTAAAAAGCAGGATTGATATTAACTGAGTTCTGAGACACGTGTCATCTTTAACCTTTAGACTTCTTCTTTGTAGCTTATTCAAGAATACTGATTTGGTGAGACACATAGGCAGATTCTCACTTCTTTCCACATATGTGTCAACAAAAGCTTTTGTTGCCAGGAATTCAGTAAATTGGTAAAGTTGACAAGTGTCAAAGAAGAGTCATGATCTATTGAAAAAATTTAAATTTTGACCTATGGTTGTCCTTTAATCTCCTAATACACAATTAGAGTTGCTTTGAATGTTGAACACGCCAGGGCGGTTACACATGGGGTCCCTGCACCCCACATTTCCCAGCCATTCTTACCAGGTCAATGGGGTGGCCCAAAACAAGCATCAACTTTTGCATTTCTCAGTCCTTGCTAAAAGAACTTATTCGATTCATGCTGCCATTTAAGCTGAAAGCAGAGTCAATTCAGCCTCTACCATCAAGCATTTTATTTGCTCTGTATATTTGTTATACATATACGTGTGTGTGCGTGTGTGTGTGTGTGTGTGTGTGTAGTGTCATAGCCATGTGCCTTTTCCTCCCCTCAGTCATCAACATTTACTTGATTAACAGCAAAGACAGAATCCATGGCACCAAAACTATTATTTTTATGAATGCTTCATCTGTGTATGTAAAAACACAAAATAGTGTTTTATTTTTGGTGTTTCTGGAACTATGAGAAGGAAATTCTGCCAACTGCTGACTTCATTCTTCAGTAGTGCTCTCATTTTTTTTCTGCCTCAATCTTCCCTAAGAATACCATACTCCCATCAAGTGAACGCTTTCTTTACACACTGAGATTGTACACCACCACCCCTGCCAGGCTGTGAATGAGTAGCTTGAAAAGGGCCCCCATAATTCTGCTCTGGGGCCACAGGGGTGGGATAAGGCTGGGGACACCTCACTCTCTTTCCATCACTCTATCCACTGAAAGGCCATGATCTAAAGAGAGACAAGCTGTTCGTTCCTGCTTTCAAGTAGTGCCTTAACCTGAAGTATGCTGCAGTATTAATTGCCTGAATAACTTTGTGTACATGCTTGCACTGAACATATCAAAGGTGCATTTTCATAAAATTTTAGTTGATTTTAAATGAGATGCTGCATGTTGTAATCATCTACAAACTATATATCACGGGATAAACTCTTTTAACCTGTTTTATACATCAGGCTTGACTTTTGTTCGTTTTAAACTGAATCATTTCATTTCATTGTCATTAAAAGGTGTGCTGTCAGTCATTTGGTCCTTGGAGCTCAATTTGTTTTGAGTCATGAAACTCTGAGAATGAACATTTGAAAGCATTCAGTTTGGCAATTTTCATGAGCTTTTGAACAGAACACTGTTAGACCTAGGTAAAGAAGGCACTGGATTATAGGGTATGACAAAGGATAAAACACACTTTATTACTCGGTATGACTAAGGATAAAATGAGCATTATGAATCAAGCTTCAAGTTGCTGCTTTACTATTACATCCAAAAATCTCAGTGGAAGTTTTAATTGCATGTGATTTCTAAGACACTTAAGAGAGAAATATTTGGAAAAACCTTGAATCAATTCTCCCATTTTTATAAATGTTGTATGTAAAGTTCATGTAAAATATAAAAGTCTTTTCTAATTTCTGCTTTATCAGTTTATACCACTGATTTTGGGTTTCATGACAAATCAGGACCCATCTTTCTATTTCTCATTTTTATTTAAGAAGTATGCTGTGTATTCACTGTGGATCAGGAATTTTAAAGTGTGCAAGATAAAGTTCCTTTCTCAAGGACTTTAGAGTCTAGTTGGCGAAACAGAGGCATAAACAAAGATTTGAATCACAGAGAGATTAAGAGCCACACTGATATGCACAGGGACCTGGAAGGTAACACTGAACAAACCTGGAAAGTTCAAGAAATGCTCAGCAGAGATGTGGTAACTAAAACATAAAGGCTAAGGGGAAATCAACAGAAAGATGACTATAGAGGAACACAGGAGAGGTTTCCAAATCAGACCAGACAAGAGACCATGCAATTCTGGAGTTGAGCAGAGGCACTAGGGGCAGGGTGTTGGTGAAAGAACCAAGTCTTCATAAAAATTTGTATGGGTGTAGACAAGCATGGAAGAGAGGAAGGAGTTAAATCAATTAATTTCAAGGTTATTATTTTGTGGGGGTTTTTTTGGTTTTAATTTTTATTTTGTATTGGAGTATAGTTGAGTTACTATTTTGAATGCATGTGAGAAATGGAGTATTTCCTGCCATATCAGTAAACAAAGATTTCACAGTCATCAGCAATTGTGCCTCTTCAATGTGAAGAGGTAAGCCCTGAGGAAACCCAGGATGTGAAAATACAGGATACTGGCCCCAGATAGCTCCCCAGGATCAAAGGAATGATTTGAGGGAGCCCAGACTCTTGCATCTTTCCATACACAGAAAAGCACTGAACTCCTTAACTTGACATATCTGGTTTTCATTAGTTAACAGTAATCTTTTGCTGCTGAACCTGAAGCTCCAATACTTTGGTCACCTGAAGCAAAGAGCTGATGCACTGGAAAAGACTCTGATGCTGGGAAAGATTGAGGGGAGGAGGAGAAGGGGGCCACAGAGGATGAGATGCTTGGAGGGCATCACTGACACAATGGACACGAGTCTGAGCAAACTCCGGGAGAGAGTGAAGGACAAGGAAGCCTGGTGTGCTGCAGTCCATGGGGTCGCAAAGAATCGGACACAACTTAGTGACTGAACAACATTTTGATGTTCCCAACTACCTGCCCTTTGTTGCGAAATTCCTTTATATCCTAGTTTCTCCCTCGCCTCCTCAGAGCAGTTTCTCAACTCCATCTGAAATGATGTTTCCCAGGCTACAGTCCTCATTTTGCTCCCAATAAAACTCAGCTCAAAACTCTCACATTGTATGTTTTTTCAACACGTGATAAAATGGTGATAGAGTCAGAAAATGTAAACGCAACATCTGACTTGGGAGTGGGGTAGAGGAAGACGCTCATCTGGGGAAGTGCTAAATGTGGAATGCTTGGGAAACTCAGATGGCGATGTCCTGAGGTCTCCACTAGTCACATAACTTCATTCTTTCTCGCCTTTGTCCCAAATCTTCACAGATATCACATGACCTACAAAGACAAGCCATCTCTGTATTCTGAGTTTCTGTCAAGTGTTGAGCATCTTTGAGCCTGCTTCACACCTGGACAGAGCCAGTGATAAGCCTCCCATGGACTCCTGGGCCTCCTTCACTGATGTGGGGTTGGCAGAAAACTTGGAGCTGCAGACAGCTTGGGAGGAAAGAGCATCAGACAGAGCAACAGGTGGGTTCAGCTATGCCAGATGCTTCTGGTTCGTTTCAGATTTAATTCCCAGGGAATATACAGGAAAACCCTACTGGATCCTTAGAAATTAAACCCTATATAAGACAAAAAGTTTAGCTAAATACCCATAGGAGGAGGAGGAAAATACATTAGCCACTCTAAGAAAGGCCACCCTGAGTAGAGGATGGACAGATAGTTCCCTTATTCTGCTCTTCTCTTGGGCCCCCATAATTGATTGTTTTCCTTCAGTATGTGGTAATTATCACATCGAAATTCCATAACTTTCAAGGTTGCTAATTAGGAAAACAGTACAGGTACTCTTTTTACTTCATATATGTCTAATCGCTATCTGCTTGCCAAAATCTTTGCTGGCTGTGAACTGGCTGGCCTGTGCCCTGCTCAATTCTTCTGGCACATAGACGCCTTTTAATACTTCTTCTGGCAGATGCGTTGGTGTTACTGACATGTCTTTTTTTACCGTCCCATTATCCTACTGGTCTAGACAAAGAGAGAATGACTGGAAGTTCCAGGATATTCACCAAATGAAAGCTTAAACACTTTGACCTGCATCTGACAGCTAACTGAACAGCTAGGTTTTCATGTTCTTTTGTCTTTTTCCAGACATCCACAGAATTTTTCACACAAAAATTGTTACCAGAGTTTCTGTCAAAAGCTGTAAGAAAAATGTGTGAGCCCTCTGTCCCTCTATTCGATTTGTAGAGAACACAGTAATATATAAGCACATGTCAGAAATTTTAATCTCATTTAAGAGCTCTCCAATTTAAAACATTTAAACTACTCAGGATATACAGCTATGCAATCAAGGCTTTTATTCTCAGCAAAAAGATTGCAAGTGTTATTTTAGGTCCATTGTGGTGCCCAGAGCTGTCGTCCACCTCTGGCCTCCCTACTTTCCAGATGCTGTAGTTGATGTCTGCTATTATCGGGTCACATGGTGGGTTACTCTGCCCCAGTGCAGCAGCTGTCCTGGCTGCTAAAGCTGTCCTAGGTCTGGGGACTGGACTAAGTAACCTGATGGGTCTCAGAGAAAAGGCCTGGGAAGGAATGTAGCAGCAACAAGTAAGAAAACAAGTACAATGGAAATAAGAACCACAAAGATGAAAGGGAAGGAGATAAACAACATCTCACTAAATACTAACAGGGTGGTGTCAAAAGTAATCTAATACTATTCTGGGCTGTATGGCTTCCATATGATTTCTTAGAATCTAGACTTGACTATAATATCAAATTTTGTTTAATTTTTAACAAATGCAACTCATTTTTATTAAGGAAGATCTTTCCAAGGATTTGGGATAACATATATAAACTCAAACCAGGTAAATTTTCCTAATAATTATTGAAATGTGACTAAACATCAAAATATGTTTGTTGCTTTTATTCTATCAATTTTTCATTGATAACATTCTTAAATACATAATAATTTTCCCTTGATATATACACAAACATATATAAATAGATAACAAAGACCTACTGTATAGCACAGGGAACTATATACAATATCTTGTAATCATCTATAATGGAAAACAATATATATCTATATATGTGTGTGTATACACACACACAACTAAGGCACTCTGCTGTACTCCTGAAACTCACAAAACATTGTAAATGAACTATACTCCAATTTTAAAAAATGGTTAATAAAAAAATAACTCTTCCCTGACTTCTCAAGCATAGTAGTAGACTGAATATGATTCAAATTTGATAGTATTTAAATGTACTGTAAGACAGTGACAGTATTACAGGTTGATTGCAGAGGCAGTTGCTGTATTCTAGGGCCTTATGAGGCTTCGCTTATGTTATTCTTTTGTACGGTTCTTACTGTGTTTCTCTTGCTATCAGGATGTCAAGCTAATACTTTCTTGACAGCATGGCTCTTTGTGTTCTAATTTAATATTTGTAATCTGATCGGGTCTGTAAAGATTTAAGAGCTAATTTGAATTTTGTATAAGGGACGCCCTGGGTCAGGAAGATTCTGGTATTCTTGCCAGGAAAATTCCATGGATAGAGGAGCTTGGCACGCACACACACATAAGGGACTAAGAGGCCTGTTCCAACAAAAAGCTGGAGATTTGTCATGTCTGCTTTGGCTGTTCTAGGTTGATTTCCTTATTTCTTGATTCTCTGCATCATTCTAGATAGGTGCTGTAAATAGGCAGCCAGATCTGCAAAGGTAGCATGTTGGTGTGTAATTTAGTTTTAAGCAATTGATAAAGTATAAAGTATTTTAACCAATGTTTTTGGTTTGTTTGTTTTTTAGCCTTTGCCATGCTTTTCTCTGGAAGGAGTGATGCTGAAGCTGAAGCTCCAATACTTTGGCCACTTGATGTGAAGAGTTGATTCATTGGAAAAGACCCTGATACCGGGTAAGATTGAGGGCAAGAGGAAAAGGAGGCGACAGAGGATGAGATGGTTGGATGGCCTCACCAACTCAATGGGCCTGAGTTTGAGTAAACTCCGGAGACAGTGGAGAACAGGGAAGCCTGGCATGCTGTAGTCCATGGGGTCACAGAGAATTAGACATGACTTAAAGACTAAACAACAACAAATGTTTTCAAATTTTGGTTTAAGAGCCCATTTTCCCCTAATTTAGATGAAGCCTGTTCAATAGAGACAACCATTACACACAACATTTACAGCACACACAACCAAAAACTATGAACATGAACTTGGCACGCTTATTTTCAGAATATATGATGCCTTGATATTTGAGTGTATGTCAAAATTCTCTGGTGCAACAATGATGTTTGAACACAAACTGCCCTGAGACAATAAAAGCCAGAACCACAAGCTGGCACATCCACCTGAGAACAGAAAAAACAGATGTATATTATAAAAATATATGTACAAGGCTCAAGGAAGGACAACACAGTATAGACTGGAGAGTGTGCTCAGCGTGTCCGACTCTTTGTGACACCGTGGACTGCAGCCCACCCGGCTCCTCTGTCCGTGGAATTCTCCAGGCAAGAGCACTGGAATGGGTAGCTGTTCATTTCTCCAGGGGATCTCCCTGACCCAGGGATCAAACCTGTGTCTCCTGTGTCTTCAGCATTGGCAGGTGGATTTTTTACTACTAGTGCCACCTGGGAAGCCTAAAACACAGTATAATAGCAATTTTTGCAAGACTAAAATGAAAAAAAACAGAAGGGATCGTGATGGAATATCGAATCTGTCCCTTTACCTTCCCAAGAATACATCTGCCCCAGGCAACCCAAAACTTCTATTTAGGCCCAGCAGTGACCGTCTCTTCAAATTCTCACTCATTTTAGATATTACCGTGGTTGTTGTCCCACATTGCATCTGAGTTACAGAGCCCAAGGCAAAAAAGTATCTATAAATGCCCTGGCAATGATTTGGTTCTAGGCTAGGAACTATCATGATAGCCTTGGTCAAATTACTTAACTTTTTGAAATGTCAGTTCAGTTCAGATCAGTTCAGTGCTCAGTCGTGTCCGACTCTTTGTGACCCCATGAATCGCAGCACGCCAGGCCTCCCTGTCCATCACCA
>SJYA01003828.1:2956-52933 GCA_006410615.1 Neotragus moschatus | reverse complement strand
AGGAGGAGAAGGGGATGACAGAGGATGAGATGGCTGGATGGCATCACTGAGTCTGAGTGAACTCCGGGACCTGGTGATGGACAGGGAGGCCTGGTGTGCTGCACTTCATGGGGTTGCAAAGAGTCAGACACGACTAAGTAAACTGAACTGAACTGAACTGACCTGGAAGTATATACTTCAAGTCTAGGCTGTCAAAGAGTCTGAAGAAAATTTAATACATCTCCTTATAGGTCCACTGATGAAAGTGCTACATAAGTCCAACATAAGAATTGTAATTGCTATTTACTGCTGTTATTTAAAGTGTGGTTGGTCATCTCAATAGTGAGACCTAATGTTCGATGGGTATTGACAAACCATCATCTGATTTAAGCATCTTTCTAGCCATTTTTATTTATAAATGTATCTTCTGTCAATATCAAATTCTCATTAGCATTCTTAGGATTCTACACTCTCCTCAGTGGGATCATGTAAAATTGATGGGATCAAATTTCTATTAAATGCAGCGCATGCTGCTAGGTTGTTATTTATACTGAGCATTCTGGAAGACTTGAGTCCTAATATCTTGTAAATAAACATTACATTCAATGATATCACCTTTCAGTTTAAAAGCGTCTTTAGAAAGCTTTTAAAATGGTGCAGGAATGGAGTACTCATTATTAAGTTTGGTGGGAATCATTTTAGGCACATGGAATTTCTGGGTAATAAGTGCAAATAAACATGACAGAGAAACTGAGATAGGATTCTCAGATTAAGAGCAAAAAAGTTTTCTGCGTGTACTTGTTTGCCCAGAGGTTTTCCAAGCATTATAAAACTAAAGTTTTCCACGTTGGCCTTCAGTTCTAATGGGGCCATAATGTTGGATACTGAACACTGTTCAAATGATGAAACATTTTTTTCAAAGACCCAGGAACAGCTGCTGCTTATTGAGTTACTAACACCACTTCCTGAAGAATGTGATTTTGTTTCAAAGATAGCCGAGTCCTGACTAGGCTGTGTCATCTTAGTTTGAGCTATGATAACGTGGCATGTTGTTGTCGTATTAATATTAGGTACATTTCATTAAGTGATTCCAGATCCTTCTCCCTTTTACTTGGGGAGGGAGGCCCTATTGATTTTGGAGACTGTAAATTGAAATGGCACTTTTATAATTGAAAGATATACGCCAGTTAGAGGATTTGTATGCTGTTTTAGGGAAATTAGAAAATTTCATAAACCCCAAAGAAAGAAAGACTCATAGGGTAGAATCTGGATTGCAAAATACATGGAAGCTTACTGGAATCAGTGAACTTGTTAGGGTTACAAGAAAGATGCTGAATTGCTTGCCAAGTCTCCCTCCTACGGGATTAAGTTTAAGGCTGACTTTCAAAGTATTTCTTGTGCTGCAAGATTTTGGAATGTCTCTTCAGTTAGACAGCTAAAATACTGTTGGTACTTTTAACTCATTCAACTTGTCTCCATCCTACATTCCCAAATGATTTTTCTGCTAAACAATGTAAATATAGAGAGAACTTTTGTACTTAACTTAAGATACAGCATCATCACTGTAATCCTCTTTTAGGTAAGAATAAACATTTTGTCATCAAAAAGATTCTTGATCCGCAATGAAATTATCTTTGAGATTGAATCGTGAACTTTAAAAGAAGAATGAAAAATATCCATGCAAGTTCAAACAAGAGGGAAATTCTTGTCAGTAAATATTTTTATTGTCTCCAAAAGTTAAAAAAATATATGGCATATTTAAATCCAAGTAATTTAAGGATGTAGTTTGACCTGAAAAATCCCACTTTTAACGGTTTACTCTAAAGGTAACAATCAGGATATATAAAAAATATATTCCTAAAATTATATTCCTTGTAGAATTTTTTAATAACAACAAAAAGGCCTGTTCACACAGTAAACTGCTAATAGGTATTAATAGTTTTTTGGAGGACTAAAATTATAAATTGTTTAGATGTTCACTGTTGACTTAGTATAGAGATATTCCACAATGCTAGATAGTCATTTCTCAGGAAAATGTTATTTAGATTAATCATTTTTCTATTTATATGTTATTGATTGAAAGGGGAGATTTAGAGCAACTTCTGATATGAAAACTAGACTTAATTAACAAAACCATCAACAATTAAACCATTATATGAAGCTTGGTCTTCCTAGAAACATGGTCAATTTCACATTTTGATTTTTGGAAAAAAGCTTTGTTTACAGTACTGAGCAACTATGGCTTACTTTTGGCATAACTGTTAAATAAAGTAGGTATTTAATTTCTACCTGTTAGA
Source organism: Neotragus moschatus (assembly GCA_006410615.1). NCBI lineage: Eukaryota > Metazoa > Chordata > Mammalia > Artiodactyla > Bovidae > Neotragus > Neotragus moschatus. The sequence continues at coordinate 50,657 of SJYA01003828.1, read as the reverse complement.
AAGTAGAAAATGGGGCTTCCCAGGTGGGACAGTGGTAAAGACTCTGCCTGTCAACGCAAGAGACACAGGAGAAAAGAATTCAATCCCTGGGTTGGGAAGAGGAAGAATTGGCAACCCACTCCAGTCCTCTTGCCTGCAAAATACAGTCCCATGGAGAGCTGTATTTTTACTTTGATGTCTTTGACTCCTTACTTAAGAAAAATGTAAGAGCTACAAAGTGGTGAACAACGCCTGGAATATAGCAGCCCATGGGTGCATGTTGAGTAAAGGAATGGAGAACTGTATTTGTGCAAGGGTAACCCTGAAGCATTAAAAGATGCTTACTCCTTGGAAGGAAAGTTATGATCAACCTAGACAACATATTCAAAAGCAGAGACGTTACTTTGCCAACAAAGGTCCGTCTAGTCAAGGCTATGGTTTTTCCAGTGGTCATGTATGGATGTGAGAGTTGGACTATAAAGAAAGCGGAGTACTGAAGAATTGATGCTTTTGAACTGTGGTGTTGGAGAAGACTCTTGAGAGTCCCTTGGACTGCAAGGAGATCCAACCAGTCCATCCTAAAGGAGATCAGTCCTGGGTGTTCATTGGAAGGACTGATGTTGAGGCTGAAACTCCAATACTTTGGCCACCTGATGCAAAGAACTGACTCATTGGAAAAGACTCTGGTGCTGGGAGAGATTGGGGGCAGGAGGAGAAGGAGACAACAGAGGATGAAATGGTTGGATGGCATCAGCAACTTGATGGACATGCGTTTGGGTAGACTCTGGGAACTGGCGATGGACAGGGAGGCCTGGTGCTGCGGTTCATGGGGTCACAAAGAGTCAGACATGACTGAGTGACTGAACTAAACTGAACCCTGAAGCAATTTGGCAAACTTTTAATCATTCATTAACTTAGCAGTTACTATGTTTAAGTCCTGGGAAGATGGGTATCAGAAATCGGTATTCAGAAGGAGCATGGGGTCTAGCATGGGTCTGATGAGGTCAGATCATCTTAATAAAAGTTTAGGAAGAAAAAAATATGGAAAGATTTGTACAGGGATCTATGGGGACCCTGAGACAGATAGGGTCACCAACTTGTCTGGTTTGCCCCAAACCTTCTTGTTTTTGGCACTGGAAGTACAGAAACCTCTTCAGACACAGACAAATGGAGGTGGTAGGCCATCTTAGAAAAGGCATCTAACCCAGCTAAGGCTTTCTGGAGGAGGTGCTCCTGGACTTCTGGGCTGAATCTTCAAGTCAAGAGGGGACAAATATAGGGAGGGTGTGTTGTATGTGAAAGGTCTGAGTGAGGGTCAGGGGCAGATCCAGGCAGAGGAGGCTGTTGGAGTAGAAAAATAGTGCAGTGTATGTAAGGAAGGAAGACAGTTTTCTCGAGTACTACTTGGTGTAGATGGAGCTGGGGAAAGATGAGCAACGCCTGATGACAGAGGGTGGAGGGGCTTGGGTGAGCGTGTGGTTTGCTAGGGCTGCTGGGACAAAAAACACCAAACAATAGGTGGCTTTGGTTGTTGTTTAGTTGCTCAGTTGTGTCCGACTCTTTGCAACCCCATGGACTGCAGCACACCAGGCTTCCCTGTCCATCACCAACTCCTGGAGCTTGCTCAAACTCACGTCCATTGAGTTGGTGAGGCCATCCAACCATCTCATCCTCTTGTTTTCCACTTCTCCTCCTGCCTTCAATCTTTCCCAGCAGCAGGGTCTTGTCCAATGAGTTAGCTCTTCACATCAGGTGGCCAAAGCATGGGTGGTTTAAACAACAGAAATGTACTGTTTCACAGTTCTGGGGAACAGAAGTCCTAGGTCAAGGTGTCAGCAGGCTCGGCTCCTTCTGAGGCTGTGAGAGGGAACCTGCTCCATCCCTCTCCCCTATTCTGGAGTTGCTGGCAGTCTTTGAGTCCTTGGTTTGTAGAAGCATCACTCTGGCCCCTCCTTTCATCTTCACGTGGTATTCTCCATGGTATGTGTATGTTTTCAGATGTCCCCTTTTTAAAAAAGGATACCAGTCATAAAGGACTTAAAGTGAAAGTGTTAGTTGCTCAGTCATGTCTGACTCTTGCGACCCCATGGAATGTAGCCCGCCAGGCTCCTCTGTCCATGGAATTATCCAGACAAGAATACTGGAGCAGGTTGTCATTCCCTCATCCAGGGGGTCTTCCCAACCCAGGGATTGAACCTGGGTCTCCCCCATTGTAGGCAAATTCTTTACCTTCTGAGCCACCAGGGAATGGGTTTGAGCCACCCTATTAGCATTATCTCATTATAAATAATTATATCCACAATGACCCTATTTCCAAAGAAATTCATATTTTAAGCTACTAGGGGTTAGGACATTAACATATCAGTTTCTGGAGGACGCAACTCAACTTGCTATAGTGGGGATGGATGTAGAAGGTCAAATAGAGACCCTAAGAAGCCTGGGAATTCCCTCAGCCCAGGGAATCTGCTGTCAGTTTTGGTTCGTGATGGCAGAGGCCCCAACAGGCAGGGATAGATCACATTTCAGTTCAACAGATACACACTAAGGGAGAACAGCTGAGCACTGGGGATGGGGCCCGATGCCACCCGCTCCCCTGGCTGTGGGTCTGAGAGGGGGCTGACCATTCCCCACGTGGACAGTGAGGGGGGCAAGGGGAAAGGGCCACCTCTTCCCATCAGCAAATACTGGATCTGCTGAGATCTCTTTTTGGTTTGGAGTAAATTGAAAAGAACAGAGCACACAAACATTACTCCAGGTCCAGAGAAAAGACATGTCATTCTGAGGAATGCCCTCTAATGAAGCTTTCCAAACACTGTTTACCAAGGTAACCAAAAGAAAACAATTTGGCAATTGGGATACAAAAGTATATGGTCTCTCTGAAACAGCAGCTGAAAGCTGTGATGAAGTGACAGTGACCTAAATAAATACCTAGAGGGAAGGGGGAGGATTAAAAAGAAAGCAAATAGGGGCTTGCCTGGTGGGACAGTAGTTAAGATTCCAGGCAGGGATTGTGGGTTCAGTCCCTGGTCAGGGAACTAAGATCCTACATGCTAACCTGGCATGCTCAAAATATAAAAATAAGAAAGAAAGCAAACATTAAGTAGGGCCAAAAGCTTTATTGCACACTGTTCAGCATAGAACTGACACTGTAGAAAATACTATATATATCCTCCTAGAACATGAAAGTTAAGGACAGAAAGATGGGGGAAATGGAAGAAAAAATGAAAGGCAAAGGGCAAAAAACCAGATTCCTTATGTGATCATGGGTATTTATGAAAAAAGGTCAGGCTATCTGGAAAAGAAGACAGTTGAATAAAATATTCTTTACCAAGAAAATACATAACTGTAAATACATTTTGGCTTTGTTTTCATATATTATGATGGTACATTTAATTTTCAGGAAGTTGAAATCATTTTATACATGCGGGTTATTTCTTTCCTGTCCCCTTAACATGATATATGAGCATTTCGCATGTCATTAGATAAATTGCACAAGGAATTTTTGATGGCCATATTTTATTTCATATGACTATACTTTCCTATGGTAATTTAAGTATCCCATAATTTTATTTTGAGATTTTGCTTTCTACCAGTAATGTTGCACTGTATATTTTTGCTTACCATTTTTTTCCTATAGCACACATTATTTCAGGGGGATCATTTCCTAGAAGTTGAATGACTAGGTCAAAGGACATGTAAACCAAAGATTCCCAGACTTTAAGATTCCACAGACCAAGACATTTAAAAAAATAAAGGACCAAAATAGAGTTGTCTACATTTTTTTATTTGTCAAGTAAGCACATTAAGGAAAAGAGCCTATGGTATAGCATGATTACTCATAGCAAAGAATATGTTTTACACCGAAAATCTGAGAGGATATAATCTCACAATAAAGGATTAGCTTTAAGCTGAATAATTTAGTTCTATGCCAAACTCAGCATGTTGTCGTTATTACTTTCATTTTCACTCTATACTGGTGACAGTTTGGTCATAAATGGATGGTGACCCATCAGTGGGTGCTTTTGAGTAAACCATTCTGTGTCTTCCATGTGGCAATGTATTGTTTGCTACTTTGAATGTATTACTTTCCTTACATTTTTTGTTACATATTCTGTAGATGGATTCAAGCTGAATAAGTCAATTTGTTATTCATAATCCCGAAGTCATAAATCACTTTGATGGTAATTCCTAAGGCAGATTGGACCTCTCTGCTTTGCCAGAAAGGATCGCTTTCTTTTAAGTGAAGTGTGTGGGGGAGGTTAGTGAACTGGAGCCAAGGTTAAAGGAACCTGGAATCAAATTTTACTTCTACCATTTTTCTGTGGTGTGGCAAACCTGAATTTCTTTGACTCAAAAATGCTTCTATCTAATTCAAGAGATGGTTGTATTTAAAAAAATAAAATCACTTACTGCAGTGCCTGGCATATTCTAAGCACTTTAGTAAATTGTACCTAGTCTGTCTGCAAATTTCTACTTGGTTTCAAATGCTATAAATCAAAGGCAAGCATTTTCCCTGTAGGGATAGATGGTGAACATTTCAGGTTCTGTGGGCCCTGTGGCCTCCGTCACAACCAGTCAGCTTGACCACTGCGGCATGATATTACCACGGTCAGCAGGAAACCAATGTGTGAAACTGTGTTCCAATAAAACTTTATTCATAAACATTGAAATTTAAATTTCATATAATTTTTGTATGCTATGAAATCTTCTTCTTCTGGCTCCCCCCACCCACCTCATCCACTGAAACATATAAAAATTAGTCTTAGTTCAGGGGCCATACAAAAACAGTTGTATGGATGTGGAAGTCATGGTTTGCCAGTCCCCACTATAAACCATAAGGATACGTTAGAAAAATTGTAGCCTTTAGTTCTTTTGTGAATAACGCATTTTCTTGTCAAATAAGACTAAAGATTAAAAATAGGTAGTTTGAAAGGAAGGTTTTGAAAACATTGCCTCAAATGTATGGCAAGAAGAATTGTGGGATTGTTAGAGGTCTAGAATTTCTGAGGCTCCCTTCTTAACCCGTGAAACAGTGGACTGAGGCCCAGCAGGCCCTCCCGGTCACACTACAAGCTTGAGGACTGTTCCAGACTCCTGGCTTGGTGTCCTTTCCACGGCACCGGGTATCATGATTTTATAATGTGTACTTCATCGTGGGCTAGACACTGAGATTTTTATTCTTCAGTGAAAAGCTTCTTTAAAACTTTGTTCCCCTGAGAAGAAAAGATAAACAATAATTTCACGTGGTAATTTTCCAAATTTCTGTGCCATATCTGCATATCCAAACACAGCTGTATGAAGGCAGAAATCAGCTTCAGGAAGAGAAGAAGCCCGTTTACTCTGGTTTTTGAAGGCAATGCATGGTATTTGTACAGTGAAGTGTAACACATGGTCCCCACCCCAACTACAGAACCAAAACAAACTAAAACTAAAAAATAGTTGTTAAGAGTGTTCCCCACTGACTCTGTCTGAATGGTAAGAAAGGAGAGAGAGAGAGACAGATTTCACATTTTCAAACAAAAAAATATATTTACTATTGGCTAATGAATCCCTTCTCCTCACAGTACAAAATTTTAACTGAATGACATTTTGAGCAGCCTTTTAAGGCCTATGAATCTGTGATTAAATTTTATTGATATTTGATAAAACTTTCTTTCTTCGATTACATTTTATTTATGCTTGATAACATTTCATATCTTTGATTACATTTTATTTATATTATTCCAGAGGCTTCAGAACTATCTTTACACCTGTATTAAAACACTAAAACAGCATTGCTGCTGCTGCTGCTGCTAAGTCGCTTCAGTCGTGTCCGACCTGTGCGACCCCATAGACGGCAGCCCACCAGGCTCCCCCGGTCCCTGGGATCCTCCAGGCAAGAACACTGGAGTGGGTTGCCACTTCCTTTTCCAATGCATGAAAGTGAAAAGTGAAAGTGAAGTCACTCAGTCGTGCCTGACTCTTCACGACCCCATGGACTGCAGCCCACCAGGCTCCTCCGACCATAGGATTCTCCAGGCAAGAGTACATTAGAGATGCCATTTTTCTCTGTACTTTCTAGTTTTTATGTAGCATGTAGATTTCTATGTATGTAACTCTGTAACCATGTCTGAAAAGTAAGAAAATGAAGAACAATGCGTGCTGTTGTATGGAAGCATTAAACATTTTCTTCTTAATTCTTAAAAAAAATGGTTCTTAGAGATTATGGAACTTGGCTGAACTGTGTTGTTCAGTATAGTACTCTCACTTACACTGAAGCGTGACTGGTCTGAATTGAGTCATGCTTTGAGGATACATGGGCTTCTCTCCCTGGTGGCGCTAGTTGTAAGGAATCTGTCTGCCAATGCAGGAGACGTGAGAGACACAGGCAGGTTCAGTCCCTGGGTCGGGAAGCTCCCCTGGAGGAGGGTATGGCAACCTATTCCAGTACTCCTGCCTAGAGAATCCCNGTCACTCAGTCGTGCCTGACTCTTCACAACCCCATGGACTGCAGCCCACCAGGCTCCTCCGACCATAGGATTCTCCAGGCAAGAGTACATTAGAGATGCCATTTTTCTCTGTACTTTCTAGTTTTTATATAGCATGTAGATTTCTATGTATGTAACTCTGTAACCATGTCTGATGGACAGAGGAGCCTGGTGGGCTACAATCCATGGGATTGCAAAGAGTCAAACATGATTGAAGTGACTTAGCACGCATGTATGCATGCAGGTGAGTGTACATACACCCTGGATTTCAAAGTCTTGGGAGGAAAAAAGAATGTGCAATATCTCATTTGTATTTCTATACTGTTTACATGTTGAAATAACATGTTGCCTATACTGGGCCAAATAAAAGCATTAGCAAATATCACCAGCTTCTTTTTACTTTCTAAATCTAGCTGCTAGAAAATTTTCAGCTGCACTTGGAGTTGCATTCTATTTCTCTTGGACAGCACTGCAATTGTTGTGAAGTTGTTACAGGATATATCTGGGTGATTCTTAAGGAGAACTCACAGTCGTTAACACTGGAGCTATCTGATGAAAGGTTCTTGGGAAGGCGTGGAGGGAGACTCAGCTTTCAGAGCCTTCTCTTGTGCTTTTTAAATTTTTTCCACATGCATTTATTACCTATCTAAAAGCTAAATAAACATCAAAATGATGAAAATTAAAATAAAACAAATTCTTAAAGAAAATTCTACTTTACTGCACTAATAAATAAATGAATTTCTGTAACTGTTGATCAGAATCTTGAAGGGTCTTGAAGAATTCTTTTCTTTACTGTCCAGAAGAATAACTATCAGTGTATGCTATTTCCTGTTGCTGGTGTGTGTTTGTGTGTGTGTGTTTGTGCGTGTGTGTTTGTGCGTGTGTACATGCATATGTGAACGTGTGTCTGTGTATATCTGACAATTTTCTTAAGGACAGAACTAGATATGATTAATTAAGAATCTTAGTCTCCCATGTATTAAAGAAAGTAAGTTTGTTAGAGAGTGGAATAATGTTTTTGTGGGGAAAAATAAAATGTATTCCCCAAATATCCTGTATTAAGAGGAAGACAGTTAATAGAGTTTAAAATCCTGGCTTGGGACCCATCTCCCACAAAGGATGTAACCTAATGACCTTGTGGTCATTTGAAACAACAAATATTTTCTTTCACTGACATAAAAATACAACTATTTGCTTTTAATATAAATTTCAGTTTTCTTCCTTTTTTTTTTTAAAAAAAATCAATTGCAAGGCAATACTCTTTGAAATTAAACACTTTATCTGCTAACATTTAACTTTCTTTTATGAGGAATTATTCTATGAATTTTAGTCAAAGATCAAATTCTGTCAATTTCACAACGATTGGTTTTATCATCTGGTTTATCACAGTCTTAAAAAATTAAATTCTAAAAAGTTATTCTCAAGGTTAATTTGTGTTCAATTTATAACTTATTTTTCTAACACTGCAAGATGTGAGCAATTACATAAACCTCATATGCTAAGGCAGAGAAGGCAATGGCATCCCACTCCAGTACTCTTGCCTGGAAAATCCCATGGATGGAGGAGCCTGGTGGGCTGCGATCCATGGGGTTGCTAAGAGTAGGACACTACTGAGCGATTTCACTTTCACTTTTCACTTTCATGCATTGGAGAAGGAAATGGCAACCCACTCCAGTGCTCTTGCCTGGAGAATCCCAGGGATGGAGGAGCCTAGTGGGCTGCCGTCTATGGGGTTGCACAGAGTCGGACACGACTGAAGCGACTTAGCAGCAGCAGCATATGCTAAGGGGCTTCCATCGTGGCTCAGACAGTAAAGAATGTGCCTTCGATGTAGGAGACCTAGGTTTGATCCCTGGGTTGGGAAGATGCCCTGGAGAAGGAAATGGCAACCCACTCCAATATTCTTGTCTAGAGAATTCCATGAACAGAGCAGGCTGCAACCCGTGAAGTCACAAAGAGTCGGACTGAGTGACTAACACTTTCACTTTCTTACATTAAGGAACTGATTACAGCAATATCACCTTTTAGAATTAGGTTAAACCATAGGTGTGATATTGTGATTTATAATAAGAAAGGCATATTTTGTCTTCACCCATTTCCTTGGCATGGAGCTCCTAAAACCTTTGGAATTTCCTATGTGATTAGAACAAGAAGGGTGAAAAGAACATATTTTGTTGTTCATAAAAAAAAAAAAAAATCTCTCAACTATGCTTGATTTTATGCTGATGAAATTACTTTTGGAAAGCCCTTGGGTCACCTACAGATGTGGGCTGGTTTCTGGGGAAATCAACCTTGTGTTTAAAGGACTGGTGCTTTTAGCCCAATCCCCTCGCCACACTGAAACTTCGAGGAGGGGAGAGGTGCTGGAATCATCAATGGCCATTGATTTAGTCAATCACGCCTATGGAAAGAAGCCTCCATAAAAATCCTAAATTATATAATTTGGAGAGTTTCCAGGCTAATGAATACCCATGTGCCAGGAGAGTGAACGTAACTCAGTCGTGTGCTATCCTTTGTGACCCATGGACTATACAGTCCATAGAATTCTCCAGGCCAGAATACTGGAGTGGGAAGACTTTCTGTAGCCTTTCCCTTCTCCAGGGGATCTTCCCAACCCAGGGACTGAACCCAGGTCTCCTGCTTTGCATGCAGATTCTTTACCCAGCTGAGCCACAGGGGAAGCCCAAGAATACTAGAGGTGGGTAGCTTATCTCTTCTCCAGCAGATCTTCCAGACCCAAGCATCAAACTGGAGTCGCCTGCATTGCAGGCGGATTCTTTACCAGCTGAGCTATCCACTGGAACAAAAACTCCTGTGTTTGGGATCCTTCTAAACTTTACCCTTCGTATCTCTTCATCTGATTCTTTATTCTTATCCTTTAATATCCTTTGTAACAAGCCAGTAATCTACTAAGGAAACTGGTGTCTTGAGTTCTGTGACTGTCTCTAGCAACTTAATTGTGCCTGAGAAGGGGATCATGGGAACTTCTGATTTGTAGCCAGTAGGTGAGAAGTACAGATGATCAGCTGGGCCTGAGATTGGCATCTGAAGGGTATGTATGGGGTAGTCTCGTAGAACTGAGTTTTTATCCTGTGGAACTTGATCCTATCTCCAGGTATATAGCATCAGAATTGAGTTGAATGGTAGGACTTTGGGCTCCTGTCCCAACTTGATGTGTGTAAAACCCATACATATGGTGTCAGAAGTGAAGTAAGGTGCGGTCTCCGTGTGTGTAAAGAAGACACAGGAGAAGTAAGCTTTTCCTCTACAGCATGAAACTGCTCTTATTTAAAAAATGAAAACAAAAACAACTTTATTTTATATTGAAGTATAGTTCATTAACAATATTGTGTTAGTTTCAGGTGTACAGCCAAGTGATCAACGTATACATAGATCTACTCTTTTTTAGACTCTTCTCCCAACAGGTCATTGCAGAGAAGGTCTTTGCTGGTTATCTATTTTAAGTATAACAGTGTGAACATGTCAATTCCAAACTCCCCAACCATCCCTCTCCCCTTCTGTTGCCCTTGTTAACCATGAGTTTGTTCTCTAAGTCTGTGAATGTGACAATGTTCGGATGAGATCAGCTTTGTCTACTAAAATGTGATTTTTATCCAGTTCAACCTAATACTTACTGAAGTATCATCACTTCCCCCTTTTTATCTACTGGAAAATAATCTGTGTTCTAACGGACCACTGCTCCCTTATATTTTTTCATTTATTTAGCCACATTTCTCAAGCACCTACTTTATAATTCAATAAAAACTGATGTTCTCGATTAACAAATTTGTTCTACCTATAAATGGTTTCCAACTATTAAACAATCTCATACTTTGCGGTCTTTAGAAGAGTTACTGTTCCAGTTGTTGAAATATTTCAGCTGTTTAGCAACTCTGCTTCCCACATCCTTAGTATAAAACTTACTTATTGATTTCAAAATATTATTTTAAAAAATAGCCCCAGTGTCTTTTTCAGTTTGAGTTGTCACAATAAAATATCATAGGATAAGCAGCTTAAACAACAGAAATTTATTGCTCATAATTTTGGAGGCTGAAAGTGCAGCGTCCAGATGCCAGCCAATCTGATTCCTGGTGAGGCTTCTTTTCCTGGCTTGTAGGCAGCCACTTTCTTTCTGTGTTTTTACGTGATGATGGAGAGGAAAGTGATGGAGAGTGAGCACTCTGGTATCTCTTCTTGTAAGGGCACCAATCCCATGGTTAGGGCCCCACCCTCATGACCTCATCTAGCCCCAATTTCATCCCAATGCCCCATCTCCAAACGCCACTGAGCCAGGTGTTAGAGTTTCTCCATAGGAATTTAGGGAGGATTGCAAACATTCAGTCCATAACACCCACCAAAAACAATGAGCCATCTCTTTCATGTCACTAGCCATTGCTTTATAAAGACTTTCAGGAGGAAAGAATCTTTTTCAAAAAACTATTTAATCATACATTCATTAAAAAAATAATCATCAGGTTATAATCTGGCTCCAGTCTATGTCTCTTGGATCTATTCTCTTTCCTTCTACTCATTGTGTCCTTAGCTCTAGTTACAGAAGCTTATTTATTCTTCTTCCAGGAGTCCAAGCATTAAAACTTTGTGGTTTGCTTCCTCATTCCTCTACCCAGCTTGCCTTATATACCAGCTGCCTTCTTGCTCATCTTTTAAGGTCCACCACAAAGAATATCTTTTGTATGAAGTTCTCTCCACTTCCCTGGGCAAAACTAGCCCTCCACAGCTCCCTCTGCATGCGGTTCCAGGGTCTCCTCTACCACTATTTCCGTTAGACTGTCCACTTTTTCGGGTAAAGTATTTTAGTACAGGGTCTTACACGTGGCAGAAGGCAGATGGAATGAAAGGTTAGCATAATTGTTAGAGCTGTTGGGGACCCTGGACCCTCTCTCACATGGATTCAAGGGTCCATCACACAGAAGGTAAAGGTTCCTTAAGTGCCTCTTGGGTTGTGGGGGCTGAAGGCTTCTGGGCTTTTTAGAAGATCCCATCTTAAGAATTTTTTGCTTTACACAGATTTCAGTGGAGTGAAGCTCTAATGTAATGCCAGCCTATGGGAAGACCTAGTGAGAGACTTCTGCTCCAGCCTGGGGGTCTGGATACTGACACGCAGACAGTTCACTTGTGCTTTGGTTTCTGTAAATTCCTCTACCACTACCTGCTCCCCTTGTCTTTTTTTTTTTTTTTTTTTTTCTGGTCTAACTCCTTGTAGAATTACATCAGTCTGGCTCAGACGGTAAAGTGTCTGTCTACAATGTGGGAAACCTGGGTTCCATCCCTGGGTCAGGAAGATTCCCTGGAGAAGGAAATGGCATCCCACTCCAGTATTCTTGCCTGGAAAAATCCCATGGATGGAGGAGCTTGGTGCAGGCTACTGTCCATGGGGTCGCAAAGAGTCAGGCACGACTGAGCGACTTCACTTTCACTTTAACACAAATTCATGAACTCTCCTGGGAAAGAATTTTACTCAGAATACAAGGACTTTTTTCCTTCCACTGTTGGCACTTATCTATGACTTTATGAATTTTGTTTAATACTATTTTTTTCAAATAGTATTAGCCTAACTTGAATGCATATATTTATTATATTATGATTAGAAAAGGAACATTCATGTTGACAGAGAAAGGAAGAGTCCATGCTCAACACTGGAAAATCAGCAGATAACAGAAATAAAATGTACAAATCTGCCATGGGTAAATATAAATTCATCTAATTGGTGGCAGAAGAAAAGGAACATTTACTAAACTGCAATACTAATAGTAATTCAGGCTTGCTCTACAATTCAAACTTGAAAAGCTTTGAAGGTTACGTTTTAGGGATAAAAAGATTGTGAGCTCCCTTCTCTTGCATAGGGGGGAAAAATCTCATGATTCCTTAATGTTTAGCTTCAGGATTCACAGGCTACATCAAAATGATAGTTTTTTATGCATTAATGTTTACATAACTGCTATTTTTGCAGACGTCGAAATTATAGAGAGCAGCAATTGTTGAGGGAAAAAAGCAGTATAAATAAATAGAAGCTAGAATTTTCCCCCTTCAGAGGTAGGCTTTTGCTATTCCTAGCCCAGAATACTTGTGCTCTCTGTGTGAGATTGTGCTTCAGGCCATGGAGAGACTAGTTTGCCCTAGAAATAAAAACTCCACAAGTAGGAGGCTATACAATAGGCTAATAAAGCAAATGTTTGACTCTCCACAAGTGGCATAATGAATAATAAATTTTTCTTTCTTGGAGTTACGCTCGCTGACATTAGGTCTCTGTCATTCTAAGGGGAAATAAACAAGCAGGGAGAATGAGTAAGCACAGTAAATTTCACATCAGGCGTCTTTGGCTTGGGCACAGTGTATATCCTGGGTTATTTGGTAGCTTGGGATTTTATGTCATGAGTCATGTGTTTTGTGGGCAGAGGGCATGGGCAGGGAGGGAGGGGCTGGTGAGGAGGCAGGGTGCTCACACATCCTTTTGCTTGGATGAGCCCCAGTTGTCTTTGGGTTAACCGCCCATATCTCCCCTTTCACTTGCAAAAGTGCCCCGCTTTTACTGGATGGTAATGTTTATGTTTACTATTAACTAACAATGAACATCAAGGATGGAGGGAAACTACCCAGCTTATGCCTCCATAACATCTCACAAGTCATTGTAAAGAAAGGCAGTAATAACCATCTTTGACAAGGACAATTGATGCTTACTTGGTCTTAAATAGAATGCGAATATTAACCTTTATTAATGGATTTGACTATTTTTATTGGTCTGTCACTTATAAGTGGTGACACTGAGCTTGCTACACAAATACAACATCAACAAATCTCTTAGTTGCTGCTTCCTACCCTTTCCCCACACCTCCACAAGTCGCTGGATTCCGTCCCTAAATCTTATTTAAATATCTATAGAAATCCTTCAGTCTTCACTGCCAAGAACTATTCTGAAAAGGGTGCTACTGAGAAGGAGCCTGGTCTAGTGATGAGCACAGTTAAAAGAAAGGAAATAAGGAAGGAACTCAAGTGAGGTGGCAAGGGAGAAGCAAAAGATCTCGAGAATGAGATATTCGTTCATCCATCTTCACAGCAGCGTTATTCACAACAGCCAACCCAAGGGTCTGTTAGCAGATGAATGGATAAAAAAAAGGTGGCATATATGGGTGTGCATATATGTATTAACATGAAGTCCATATATGTATATAACATGTCTGTCGTATATATGTTATATATTGTATATAATGGGGCTCCCCTGGGTGGCGCAGTGGTGAAGAATCTGCCAATGCAGCAGACATACATTCAATCCCAGGATTGGGAAGATCCCGTGGAGAAGGAAATGGCAACCCACTCCAGTACACTTGCCTAGGAAGTGCCATGGATAGAGGAGCCTGGTGGGTTACAGTCCATAGGGTTGCAAAGAGTCAGACATAACTTAGCATCTAAACAACAGCAACACCCTCGTATCTAATGGATTCCTATTCAGCTTTAGAAGAGAACGGAATACTGATGCGTGCTATGACAGGACCAGATGTTGAAAACTATCCTAAGTGAAAGAATCCAGACCCCAAAGGACAAATATTGTAAGATTCTACTTATCTGCAGTGCCTAGAGTAGACACATTCATCCTAACAGAAAGTAGAATATCGGTTATCTGGAACTGGAGGAGAAGGTAAGGGGCAGTCAATGTTCGAAGAGTAAAGAGTTTCTGTCTGGGAAGAAATGTTCTGGAGGCTGGTGGAGGTAGTGACCGCACTACCTTAGGAATGTGCTTGATGCTGCTGAAGTGTACACATAAAATGGTTAAGATGTAAATTTCATGTTATATGTATTTTGCCGAAATACCAGTAGTATCGGGATAAGCTGCATTAGGGCAGAAAACAGCATGATCTAATGTTTCTTGTTGGGTGTATTAGTTTTCCAGGGCAATTGTAAGCAAATTTGGTACAAACTTGTAACTTAAAACAACAGAAAGTTATTTTCTCTCTGTTCTGGAGGCCAGAAGTCTAAATCAAGGTGCCAGCAAGGTTGGTTTCTTTTGGACGTTCTGAAGGAGACTGTTCCTTGTGTCTTTCCAATAGCCAAAAGGTAGAAGGAACTCAAGTGTTTGTCAGCAGACGAATGAATAACCAAAGATATGTGTACACACATACTCACGTGTGTGCGTGCCTTTGTGTGCTGCCCTTTGGCTTGCAGGCACATGATGCCAGTCTCTGCCTCCCCGTTCACGTTGTGCTGGGTCTCTGAGTCTCAGATCTCCCTCTGCCTTTCTCTTTATAAGAACCTTGCCATTGGATTTGTTTCATACTAAATCTCGGGTGCTCTTATCTTAATATCCCTAATTTCATTACATCTGCAAAGTCGCTTTTTCCAAGTAAGGTCACATTTGCAGGTTCTGAGTGAACATATCTTTTTTGGGGGGGAGGTGTACAATTAGTCACCCAGAGCCAGACATTCTGGAGTGTGAAATCAAGTGGGCCTTAAGGATGGCCTTAAAAAAGCTAGTGGATATGATGAAATTCCAGCAGAACTATTCAGATCCCTAAAGGATGATGCCATCAAGGTTTTGCATTCCCTGTGTCAGCAAATCTGAAAGACCCATCTGTGGCCACAGGACTGGAAAAGATCAACTCTCATCCCGATTCCCAGGAACAGTGGTACCAAAGAATGTGCTAACTATCAGACAGTTGCAGTCATCTCCCATGCTAGTAAGGTCATGCTTAACATCTCGCATACTAGGCTTCAGCATTATGTGAATCAAGAACTTCCAGATGTCCAGGTTGGGTTTAGAAAAGGAAGAGGAACTAGATATCAAATTGCCAACATTTTCTGGATTATAGAGAATGCCAGGGCATTTCAGAGAAGCATCTATTTCTGTTTCATTGACTACACTAAAGCCTTTGACTGTGTGGATCATGACAAACTGTGGAAAGCTCTTAGAGAGATAGGAATACCAGACCATCTTACCTGTCTTCTGATAAACCTGTATACAGGTCAAGAAGCAACAGTTAGAACCCTGTATGGACAACTGATTTGTTCAAGAACAAGAAAGGAGTACGAAAGGGCTCTCTGCTGTCACCCTATTTGTTTAACCTGTACACTGAGCACATCATGAGAAATGCCGGACTGGATGAGTTACAATCTGGAATCAAGATAGGCTGGAGAAACATCAACAACCTCAGATACGTGGGCGATACCACTCTACTGACAGAAAGTGAACAGGAACTAAAGAATCTCTTGATAAGGGTGAAGGAGGAGAGTGAAATAGCTGACTTAAGACTAAGTAATAAAAAACTAAGATCATGGCGTCTGTCCTCATTACTTGGAGAAGGCAATGGTACCCCACTCCAGTACTTTTGCCTGGAAAATCCCATGGATGGAGGAGCCTGGTGGGCTGCAGTCCATGGGGTCACGAAGAGTCGGACTCGACTGAGCGACTTCACTTTTACTTTTCACTTTCATGCGTTGGAGAAGGAAATGGCAACCCACTCCAGTATTCTTGCCTGGAGAATCCCAGGGATGGGGGAGCCTGGTGGGCTGCCATCTATGGGGTCGCACAGAGTCGGACACGACTGAAGCGACTTAGCAGCAGCCCTCATTACTGCATGGCAGATAGAAGGGGAAAAGGTGGAAGTAGTGACAGATTTCCTCTTCTTGAGCTCTAAAATCACTGCAGATGGTGACTGCAGCCATGAAATTAGAAGACAATTGCTTCTTGGCCGGAAAGTGCCGACATTGCTCTGCCAACAAAGATCAATATAGTCAAGGCTGTGGTCTTCCCAGTGGTCAGGTACAGTTGTGAGAGCTGGACCATAAAAAAGGCAGAATGCCAAAGAATTGATGGCTTCAAACTATGGTGCTGGAAAAAACTCCTGAAAGTCCCTTGGACAGCAAGGAGATCAAACCAGTCAATCTTAAGGGAGATCAACCCTGGATATTCACTGGAAGGACTGATGCTGAAGCTGAAGCTCCAGTATTTCAGTCATCTGATGTGAACAGAAGACTCATTGGAAAAGTCCCTGATGCTGGGGAAGATTGAGGGCTGAAGGAGAAGAGGGCATCACAGGATGAAATGGCTGGACGGCATCACAGATGCAATGAACTGAGCGTGGGAAAACTCTGGGAGATGGTGATGGACAAGGAGGCCTGGTGTGCTGCAGTCCATGGGGTTGCAAAGAGTTGGACATGACTGAGCAACTGAACAACAACAGTTTGACTCAGCTTGTGGGTGCTCAGTTTCTCAGTCACGTCTGACTCTTTTGGACCCTACAGACTGTAGTCCACCAGCATCTTCTGCCTATGGAATTCTCCAGGCAAGAAAACTGGAGCAGTTTGCTATTTCCTTCCCCAGGCATCTTCTTGGCCCAGGGATCCAACCTGAGTCTCTTGCATCTCCTGCATCGACAGGCAGATTCTTTGCCACTGTGCCACCAGGGAAACCCAGTTTGACTCAGTGCATTTGGAAAAAAAGCTGGCTTCGCTCATAGAAGCAAAGTGAGTGTGCTCTCGGTGAGCTGCCCTCCCTCTCAGTAGGCTACAGAAACTTCCTCCTGCCCCCTGCTTGGGTGTTGCATCCCACTTCACCACCCTCCCCTAAAAATCTATCCCACGCATTCTACCAGAAGCCTAAGCTCATTTCCTGCACAAGTGAAATTTAAATCCATCTTAAATGTCCTTTCCATTTTGTGAGATAGAGCCAGCAGGCTGACATCACAAGAGTGGAGGAAGGTTCCATTTTACCCCATCCATCCCTAAGTTTTCAAGTAATGGGGTCTCCTTCAGGTGATGACACTGTGAAAATAGTGTGTGTGACAGTCCGTGTAGCCTTTACACTGTCCCCATGTCACGCTCTATCAACACCATCCCCCTGCCAAGGCCAAATGTCTGCCTGCCTCTCCCAGTCTATGTCTTTTCCTTGGCCAAACAAACTTCTTACAGGTCTCTTTGATCATTTTCCATTTACATGCCAGAAATAAACCTTGTTATCCTCTGTGTCTGGAACATCCTCCCACTTTCCAAACCATATTGTTTTTCATTTCTGCATTGATTTCAAAATCTTCCTCCTTCAGGTGGGTTTAAATGTGATGTCATGACATCACAACCCTTATTCTTCATTAAGATGGTGGTTTTTAAAAGCACATTGCTTTATTTTGAAAACACCCAAGAGTCAAACCATTGACTGCTACCTGTGCCTTGGACCAGGCACATGAAATTAGATTACAAAGCCTAATTACGGGCAAACAGAAAACATCTCCAGAAATTCCTGGAGAATTCCTTTTTTTTTTTTTTTTTAAATCAGAATGGCTTTGGGTAAGCCAACCTATCTGGCAGGCAATGATTTGTAGTAAAAGTATTTGAAGGAGCTGTTTAAGTTCTCTCCCAGGTGAATGAAGTAAGAAAAATATAGGATGGATTGCCCTAGCATTCCCAGAAAGATATGAGGCACATTAATATTATTTTTTTTCTTTTAGCTTCAAGAATCTCATATGTCATTTGAATTATTAAAAAAAAAAAAAAAAAAAAGCTTGGTTCACCGGATGGTTTGATTAAGTAAGTGTTCTCTACTTAAATAGTGAAAATAAATATCAAGAAATAATCACACATGCCAAGTGTGTTCAGTGAAGCAATATGTGTAGGCAGCCTTGGAAAGAGTGACACAGTGATTATCTGTGCATAACTTGGTCATAACATCATCACTGTCTAGACTACTAGACAATTAACATCCAGACGTACTATAGCTCAGATTGAGGAAGGCCGTTAAAAAGTGAAAGGTAGAATTGGCCTCTTTGGGAAAGAAATATCTAGCTCGTATTTTTCTAGAGAGGTATTCATTGGCATTTAACTTTGGACTGAGACATGCTTTTCGCTTCAGCTTCCTTTTATGAATCTCTGATGGACCCCCATGTTCACAACTGTCAGTAATGACAACTGTATCTTTCAATCAGCTGGTTTAATAATTTTCTATGTATTTAGTGCAAACACATTTGTTTGAGGTGATCATTAACTCTGGTTTGCACCTCTTCATGCTTCTCCATCTAGTTTGATTTAAAGGGCAGATTTCAGCATTTAAGGAAATACCAGTCTAATGGAGGTTCTGATGCAGAAGACAGCATGACCCCAATATCCTCAGCACAAGCTAACAGGTATATCTATAAGAAAACAACTGCATGTCTTCAAGTGATCCTATGCCCTTCTGTCTAAGGGAAATTTATGTCATCAGTTCAAAGAATGGCAGAGGCTGCTGTGTGCTCACAAATTCCCAATTCTTTGCTCTTCCGCTGTAATAGCTAGACTACATTTCCCAAGCTCCTTTGCTATTGGGTGGTGCCACGTGATTGCGTTCTGACCAGTGAAATGTGAGCAGAATTAAAAGCATGGTGCTTCTAAATCTGGGCCTTAAGACCCACCACCTAATTCTCTGTGCTCTCTCTCTCTCCTCTTGTCTGCTATCTGTTGTGAATAAGAGCTACAAAGCCGTAGGTAAGGGCAGACTCAGAAAAAATGAAGCCTCAGTAGCAAGTCAGCACTGGAAGAAGGCTGTGCCACCTGGAAGTCTTGCATTTATTCATGGCCTGAGTGAGAAATAGAATTTGTTTAAAGTAATTGAGAATTTTGGTTTGTTATAGCAATTTGTTAAAGCAATTTTGGTTTGTTATAGAATTTTGTTTGTTATAGCAGATAGCCCACACTAAACAGTGCATTTAGCTGTCACAACAGCTATTTATTGTGTGCTAAAATCTAAAATAACTCTCAGATGTACCTAAGGCAGCTGAAGCATATCTTTCAGATGTTTAAGGAACTGCATTCAGTGTGGTCACTCTCTATATGGATGCCTCCCATGTAATTAACATGTTCCCAGAAGACTGTCGATTGGTTTTCAGTACCCAAACATCATAGAACATATCTTTCAATATA
Organism: Neotragus moschatus; assembly: GCA_006410615.1. Taxonomy (NCBI): domain Eukaryota; kingdom Metazoa; phylum Chordata; class Mammalia; order Artiodactyla; family Bovidae; genus Neotragus; species Neotragus moschatus. The sequence goes on along the minus strand of SJYA01003828.1, from coordinate 31,314 downwards.
ACATTGATACTTATATCCCAAAAGGGCAATACAACAGCCAGTCTACCAATGAGAAAAGATCAGACCAAGTCGGATGGAGGGACAGCCTACAATACTCCCCCAAATTGTCAAGGTCATTGAAAACAAGGAGAGTCTGAGAAGCTTTCAAGACAAGGGGAGCCTAAAGAAATATCATGGCTCCATGTGTTGTAATATCCCGATGGTATCCTAGGACAGAAAAGGACATCAGGAAAACATTGTGTGCTTATTTGATAAGTCAGGTCTGACTCTTTGCAACCCCATTGCCTGTAGCCCGCCAGGCTCCTCTGTCTTTGGGCTTTCCCAGGTGAGAACTGGAGTGGGTTGCCATTTCCTTCTCCAGGGGATCTTCCCAACCCAGGGATGGAACTTAGGTGTCCTGCAGTTGGTAGGTGGATTCTTTATCACCAAGCCACCTGGGAAGCCTCGGAAAACACTAGAGAAGTCTAAGTAAAATATCAACTTTAATTTGTAATAATGTTTCAATACTGGTTCATTAGCTGTGATGAATGTGTGTAGCAATGTAGGATGTTAACAATGGGAGAAAGAGTGTGGGGTAACAGGAACTCTGCTTTAGCATGCCCATTTTTCTATAAGGGCTTCCCTTGTGGCTTAGCTGATAAAGAATCTGCCTGCAATGCGAGAGACCTGGGTTCTATCCCTGGGTTGGGAAGATCCACTGGAGAAGGGAACAGCTACCCATTCCAGTATTCTGGCCTGGAGAATTTCATGGATTGGGATTCTCCATGGGATTGCAGAGTTGGACACGACTGAGTGACTTTCACTTTTCTTTTAATTTTTCTATAAATCTAAAAGCATCTCAAAATTTTAAAATGCTCTTTTTTTTTTTTTAAGTGCCTATATCAGTTTTCATAGAATGACTTATGGGAAAAATCTCTAGTTACAAGTAGAGATAGGGTGGTGAAAGTGTGGGTCAAGGTCGGGGGGAGGGTGTGTGCCTTGGGTGTTGTCAGCTCTGGGAGAGGCCAGCCCTGCACAAACAGCAGCTGCTGTTAACAAGCTTGGCCATGGCTCTGGCAGTCAGAAAGCAGAGTTGTAAGCATTTATCATGTCAGCCTGACACTGAGGAATAAAAGTCGACAGAAGGTGGAAGGGTTTGAGGTTTGGAATGGGAACATGTGGGACTGCCTTGTACCACGAAGGCCCTCTGAAATCCATTCAATCATAAGTTCCTTGCATTGTGATTTTACTTTTAATCTGTTCTGCTCAATTCAGCACTGAAATGATAAATTCCTTCAAGAAAGGATTGAGTGTGTTTTATTCATCTTGCCATCTCTCCATCTTCCATAGTCCACAGGCATATTTCACATGACTACATGTACACACACACACACACACAGTACCTAGCAGGCAGACCCTCATAAACTGTAGAAACATGGGCAAGAGACATCACTGTGGAGTAGATGGAGCAAGGCAGAGACCTCCATCTGATGGCTGTCCAGAATTTTGGGCAGGATGCTTTGTGGAAACTCTGGTACAGAACCAAAAAATCAGGGAGTGATGCATTTGCTTTGGAATTAATGTTTTCTTAAACATAAGTCAGGTTGAAAGAGTTAATGTTTTATTTTTTGCCCTATGATGAAAACATAACACCAGAGACACAGAAAGCCAGCTTTCAAAGGCAGATGCTGAAATAACAAAGTCGCTTTTAAAATGAGTACTTAAGAAAATGGCCATTTTAAGTGGCGTGGCACCAACATGGTTACACCAGTATTTATTTTTCTGGGGAACGTGTGTGTATGTTGTGGGTTGTAAGTGGAACCCTGGCCAATCCTGGCCAGGCATAAAGGAATCATTTAGGGCCCTTCAAAATCATTAGGACTATTAGTCCTGACTTGAAATGAGTGAAATGCACAAATGTCTGCCAAGGGGGGAACAAGTTCTGCTACTTTTCAAAGTCATCAAAGTGAGCTGCTCTGGGAAGAAATATTTCAGAGCAGGAAGCCTGCCTGTACAACTGTCTGTGACATGTACCTAGCCTGCACGCCAGGCTGTGACCCCTACTGGTCTCACGGTGCTCCACAGTGGTGCACTAAAGCTGTCATTGGCCACCCTCTCAGGGTCCAGTGAGTGTCCTTCCAGAAGAATCAAGGCATCTTGCTTTACCTGCAGGTAGAGGAGGTGTGGGGCTTCCCAAGTGGCACTAGTGGTAAAGAACCCTCCTGCCAATTCAGCAGACTTAAGAGACTCCCCGTTTGATCCCTGGGTAGGGAAGATTCCCTGGAGGAGAGCGTGGCAGCCCATTCCTGTATTCTTGCCTGGAGAATCCCATGGATGGAGAAGAGACTGACGGGCTACAGTCCATGGGACTGTAGCAAAGAGTCGGACACAACTAAGCAACTCAACACACACACATACACACACAGAGGATGTGAGCCTGCTCGCAGCAATGCCTTCTAAAGAGGTCGGCACTGTGTCCCAAGCAACTTCCCCTGTAGGAAGAATCAAGACCTCACCCCTCCAGTTTCCTAAAGGTCTGCCCTGTTTGCTCACAGCACAAGGAAGACTGTTTATTTCACTGATCATTAAATTGAGGTGTCACCTGATACCTGCTTCACTAAAAACCTTCTTTCAGAACAAGCCAATTGCATGTGGTTTGGAAGAGAACATTTGGATAGATGAAACGAGCCGAGTTTTTTTTTTTTTTTNCGCTTTTAAAATGAGTACTTAAGAAAATGGCCATTTTAAGTGGCGTGGCACCAACATGGTTACACCAGTATTTATTTTTCTGGGGAACGTGTGTGTATGTTGTGGGTTGTAAGTGGAACCCTGGCCAATCCTGGCCAGGCATAAAGGAATCATTTAGGGCCCTTCAAAATCATTAGGACTATTAGTCCTGACTTGAAATGAGTGAAATGCACAAATGTCTGCCAAGGGGGGAACAAGTTCTGCTACTTTTCAAAGTCATCAAAGTGAGCTGCTCTGGGAAGAAATATTTCAGAGCAGGAAGCCTGCCTGTACAACTGTCTGTGACATGTACCTAGCCTGCACGCCAGGCTGTGACCCCTACTGGTCTCACGGTGCTCCACAGTGGTGCACTAAAGCTGTCATTGGCCACCCTCTCAGGGTCCAGTGAGTGTCCTTCCAGAAGAATCAAGGCATCTTGCTTTACCTGCAGGTAGAGGAGGTGTGGGGCTTCCCAAGTGGCACTAGTGGTAAAGAACCCTCCTGCCAATTCAGCAGACTTAAGAGACTCCCCGTTTGATCCCTGGGTAGGGAAGATTCCCTGGAGGAGAGCGTGGCAGCCCATTCCTGTATTCTTGCCTGGAGAATCCCATGGATGGAGAAGAGACTGACGGGCTACAGTCCATGGGACTGTAGCAAAGAGTCGGACACAACTAAGCAACTCAACACACACACATACACACACAGAGGATGTGAGCCTGCTCGCAGCAATGCCTTCTAAAGAGGTCGGCACTGTGTCCCAAGCAACTTCCCCTGTAGGAAGAATCAAGACCTCACCCCTCCAGTTTCCTAAAGGTCTGCCCTGTTTGCTCACAGCACAAGGAAGACTGTTTATTTCACTGATCATTAAATTGAGGTGTCACCTGATACCTGCTTCACTAAAAACCTTCTTTCAGAACAAGCCGATTGCATGTGGTTTGGAAGAGAACATTTGGATAGATGAAACGAGCCGAGTTTTTTTTTTTTTTTTCTTAATCCGATAAATGTAGATGCCTACATCACCCCAACTACATATATTATGCACTGGGGCAAGGACCTTCACCTTTTGAGGTCCTAGAGATTATACTTTTTAAACGGAGGGACTGGCCTTGGCCAGAGGCCTTCAGACTGTGACTGGTGAAGTCAGTTTCATGGGTTACAACCAGTGTTGAAACATGGAACAGAAGAGAGTAAAATGAGTTTTTGTTGGTTTTTTTTGGGGAGGGGGGGAAGGCAGGTGGTAAGTCCATAAACACACATATATTGAGGCATATACCCACTGTGTTATAAAATATACTCTGCATTCTGAAATCCCTGGCAGAATTGATACTCTAGGTGGGTGAACCTAGAGCCTATTATATGGAGCGAAGTAAGTCAGAAAGAGAAAAACAAATATCGTATACTACTGTACATATATGAAAGCTAGAAAGACAGTACTGATGAACCCATTTGCAAGGCAGCAGTGGAGACGCATAGGAAGCAGACCCATGGACATGGGGCAGGGGGAGGAAGGAGAAGGTAAGATGTATGGAGAGAGTAACATGGAAACATCCAGCACCATATGTAAAACAGATCGTCAATGGGAATTTGCTGTATGACTCAGGAAACTCAAACCAGGTCTCTATAACAACCCAGAGGGGTGGGAAGGGGAGGCATGTGAGAGGGAGGTTCAAGAGGGAAGGATAATAGGCATACTTATGGCTGATTCAGTGACCCCTTTTGACTCTGGTCCTCACTGGGTTCAGCTACAAGGAAGCCCAGCAAAGCGTGGAGGGAAATAGACTGCTGAAACCAGCCTTCATTTCCTCAGCTTGAATTTCACGGGGTCTCAATGAGGAAACTCCTTGCCTATGCCACTGTATCCTCAGTTCAGTTCAGTCACTCAGTTGTGTCCAACTCTTTGCAACCCCCTGGACTGTGGCACTCCAGGCTTCCCTGTCCATCACCAACTCCTGGAGCTTACTCAAACTCATATCCATTGAGTCGGTGATGCTATCCAACCATCTCACCCTCTGTGCTCCCCTTCTCCTTCCACCTTCAATCTTTCCCAGCATCAGGATCTTTTCAAGTTAATCGGTTCTTTGCATCAGGTGACCAAAATACTGGAGTTTCAGCTTCAGCATGAAGCTGCTTCCAATGAACACCCAGGATGATCTCCTTTAGGATGGACTGGTTGGATCTCCTTGCAGTCCAAGGGACTCTCAAGAGTCTTCTCCAACACCACAGTTCAAAAGCATCAATTCTTCAGTGCTCAGCATTTTTTATAGTCCAACTCTCACATCCATACATGACTATTGGAAAAACCATAGCTTTGACTAGACACACCTTAGCTCATTCTAATTGGAGGCTGCCTTCTGTCTCTTCTGGAAGTGGGACAAATATAATGAAGTTGTTTTAAATTATAGTTGTGTATAGGCTTTATCCATAATAGTTTTATATATAAATTGAAGTTTATGGGGAGGAGGTAAGGGATTTTTGCGTTCTGTAAAATACTCACTTGGTCGTAAGTTGGCTACTATATTTTGTAACAAAATGTGGGTGGTAGTTATTATGGTTCTTTGATGTAATCAGTGCAAATATATTCCAGAGATTAGCTAGAATCCTCTTTTCTTGACTGGGTGTATCCCCAGATAATTGCTAGACAGTTTAGAAGAAGGATCAAAGAAAACAGTATCTAAATGAACACACTTCTGTTGATTATATTCAGTTAAAGGTATTGTTTAATTTGATTTTCAACCCATAGGAACAATACATTTTCATTTGAAAGTTCTTATTTGCCCAGGACCATTTTAGGTGTTTAGAATACATCAGAAAATACAACAAAGATTTCTGCCCTCTTGGAGCTTACCTCCTAGCAGAGGGAGACAGAAATTAAACTGTATTTATTATAAGTAAATGCATTCTATTAAAGATGCTTAATGCTATGAAAGCAAGCGGACCAGGGTGAGGAGGGGCAAGTTGCAATGTTACATTGAAAGGTCAAGTTGAGTTTCAGTGAGAGGAAACATAACAAGAACCTGAAGGGGAACATAGGTAACTGGTCAAGACATCTGAGAGAACAATATTCAGGCCTGAATCCGAGCTTCAAGGAGGTTGACTGAGGCCACAGCTTGAACACAAAGGTCAATGTGATTGGTGCTGAGTGGGTGAAGGGGGGCAGGAGTGAAAAGGGAGATTGCAGTGGAAGGGAAGGACCCTCTTGAAATGCTGGCTGTTACTTTCTGTGAAATGGAGAACTCTTGAAGAGTCTGGGCAGGAGAGTGACATGAACTGACTTCAGTGATAAACACTCTAGCTAATGAGTTAAGAATAGTCCATGAGGAGGAAAGTTGGAAGCTGTGAGATCTGTTAGGAGGCTAATTGGGGTTGTCCCAGAGAGGTGGGTGGTTCTGGATATTTTCAGAAAGGAGACTCAAGCAGATTGCCGTGGGTTGAAGAGAAGAGTCATAGATGACACCAAGATTTTGGGCCTGATCAAATTCTAAAAGTATTCATTAAACTCACATCATGGAAAATTAAAGCTATGAGAATCAGCTATAGCACTCTTCTCAAATGATGGAGACAAATCTCATTGTGAGAATTCAATTTCCAAAGAACTGGCAGTTGACTATGAGCCATTGGACACCTCCAGCAGAACACAGCTTATAAAATTCCACACTCGCTTTTTGTCTTCCCGTGTTGATTATGTCATGAGCTTTTTGTGGAGGTTCTCATTACATTGGTCAAATCGCGCAGAGTGACTGTGGGAGGTTTTCGAAGGAGCCAGACTGCAAGTTTGGTGCCAGATTTCAAATCAAGTGTGTCTGTGCGAACAGCGTCCTATTAAAATAACATTTTGTAGCTTACTTCCATAGACGTGTAGCTGTTGTTCTGCGTGCTAGCAATTAACTACTGATGTATGGACGTTTTGTGACAGCTGGTGCTAAAAAAGAGACACATTCAGTGAATTATTTTTTAAGATTTGAGGACTTTATAGTGCTGATTGCTGTGAAGAAAGGGCTGGGGGGAGGAAAACGAGAATGCTGCCATTTACAGTTAGTCGTCCCAGAGCGAGGCTATTTAATCTAGTCCAGGTAACCAAAGCTTGTCTTAAGATGTAGCAGTGATAGCAAGAAGGGATTATATAAATCACAGATCTCAGCCACCAGCTTTAAACAGCGAGGAGAAGGAGGCCCATTACGTTAACTGGCTGAGCCAAGAGCATGCTGAGCAGAACCTAGCTGGATGAACGGCTGGCTGGTGTTCTTTTCAGTACCCAGTCTATTTCCCTTCTTTCCATACTACGAAAGTGGAGATACAGTGGGCTCGCATATCAGGAGTCAATGGAATGTCCAGAAAGCCTGGGTTCTTGGGGCTTTGAGACCCACCAGAAAGAAGAGCCCTGGTCAGTTTTGTAATGTAATAAATGGGTATTGTTTAAAGCAGCTAAGCTTGTGGAACTTTGTTACAGAGCGATAGAAAACTAGTACAGTGCTCCTCAAGGCGAGAGATAAGTCATCTAAAATGTTAGGCCTTCCTGGAGTCAACACAGTGGCTTCTAGGTATTGAAATGATAAACTTATCTTGAATGAGTCAGGTGAAAACATCACATCGTTAGATTTTTGCCCCAAAGCATGGACAAATTTAGCCTTCTCTGATGTCACACCTTGTCACCAAGCCTCAATCAAGACAGACAGGAGGCACCAGCGGCAGGACCAGAGCTTCTGAGCATCACTTTTGTCAAGGGCTGTGCTAAAGCAGATGGAGCACTTGAGGCGATGAGGTCTTTGTAAGCCACCCTGGTCAGCTACTTGTCAGTACTAGAACTTTAATCATGTTTCTCATCTAATGAGCTTTCTGCTAGTCTATATTTTCTTCCTTATGACTTTTTAGGTCTATGAGGTTCAGTAATTAGGGGACTGTGAGTGTGTGTCTGGGGATGTGTGTGTGTGTGTGTGTGTGTGTGTGTGGGTGTGTGGGTGTATACATTTTCTTTAGGCAGACACATTTCCCCCCTTACTCCTTAGGCTATCGCATTGTGTTTTTCAAAGTTTACGCAGCAAAAAGAGCTATAGCTTAAGCCATTATTATACTGCTGCTCTATTTTTATATATCATTATTCATTTTTTTTCTTTCTTACAAGTACAGTACATGAAAGCATCAGTATGAACTTTCTCTAATTCCCTCTCATCACTGTAATCCTTTAAAATTTTCCTCTTATTTCTTGCTGTTCCTCACTTGTTCTACTCACTTTATTAAAATATTCTTTGGATGGTTTTTTGATGGTGAGAAGGAAAAGGAACCAGTTAAAGGGTGGTGAAGCCACCTTGTTCCTATGAAAAATGAAGCGAATGAAGGCAGTACATTTAGAAATTTGTCAGTCTCTTGAGCTGAAATTGCCTGGATATTACCTACACTGCTTACTCTGCCCTTCAGCAAAATAAGTACCTGCCTTTCCCTCAGGCATGTCCCTTAGAACATAATCTCCCTATTCTTCCATTTCTTCACTGGTAAAAAGAGGCAACAATTGTGCCCACATCATAGAAGTATCAGGATTACACAGAGTTGTCATGAACGAGGACAGAATAATGCCCACCGAATTTTTGACCCTTGGGTCTAAGTATTATTTGATGGAGAAAGAGTTCTCTGTCTAAAAGCAGAGCATAAATTTCCCTTTGAGAAAGGTATCTCCTCACCAACTCTACTAGAAAGAAAAGAGCAACTCTTATCATTGAAGACAGGGCATCAACACTAAGATGAGTTTGCATAAACAGACTGTCCTTAAATAGCCCTTATCTTCCATTGGTTCCCTCATATATTTCCTAGTTACTTCCCCTAAATTTATCATTTTTGAAGCCTGGACCCTGTTTTCTTGTTTGAAAGGGTACCAAGTCTAACAACGTACTTGAGTTTCACTTCTATTCTATAAATTCTCATATACATAAATATTAATAAAAATTAATATTTCTCCTGTGCTCTTTTTCCTGTTAATCCAACTTTTCTTTGTTTAATTCACATACCCCTAGAGAAATATTCTAAAAGAGTGGAGAAAAAGATTTCATTTCCACTTGATTAAAAAATATCTTACACCAGTGTCTGGCACATGACTAGATAAACTTAGATATTGTCATCATCCTTTATCTACCTTTATTTCTTCCATGATTTTCATAAAACAATTTATTAAATATTGTGAGATATATACTGTAGAGGAAAGGATAGTTGTGTTCAAAGGTCTCAGAAAAAAATCATATAACATCGAATTTTTTAAATTAATAGAAGCTATATTTCTTCTCCTTCACCATGTTATTAGATAAGTTTGAATCCATGTAAAGTAAGATATTGTCTGTAAAGCTGAAATTTTCCCAAGCATATTGACATATTTTTCTCTACAACAACCTTAGCATAGGTAACAGCAAAAATATATAAATATGAAATACTAAGTCTCATGTATGTATCCCCAGGTTTTTAAGTTGGCTACAGTTGTGTTAGAACATTATATGTTATGGATATACAAGATGGTGATTCACAATTTCTAAATGTAATATTCTATTTATAATTGCTATAAATATTGGCTATATTTCACACGTTGTATAATATATACTTATTGCTTTTTTATACATAGCAGTTTGTACCTCTTACTTCCCTCCCCCTATATGTCCATCCTCCTTTCTCTCTCCCACTGGTAATCCCTAGTTTGTTCTCTGTATCTGTTAAGTCTACATCTTTTTTGCTATATTCACTGATTTGTTGTAATCTTTTTTGATTTCACATATAAATTGTATCATACAGTATTTGTCTTTCTCTATCTGACTTGTTTCAGTTAGTATACTGCCCTCCAAGTCCACTCCTATTGCTGCAGATTGTAACTTTGTGCTTTTTTATGGTTGAGTAATATTCCACTGTATATATGGACGGCAGCTTTATCTGTTCATCTGCGGACGGACACCTAGATTGTGAAAGGCTGTTGTTGAATCGTGACGCCGGGATTCTTGGCCCCCAGAGGAGAAGAATTCAATCGGGGGCCAGAGACGAGGCTTGATCACTCAGAGCTTTTGTGTAATAAAGTTTTATTAAAGTATAAAGGAGATAGAGAAAGTTTCTGACACAGGCATCAGAAGGGGGCAGAAAGAGTGCCCCCTGCTAGTCTTCAGCTGGATGTTATATAGTCACCAGCAGCCTGTTAATGAAAGAAAGGAATGTCTCAAAACTCAGAATGGCAGCAGGCCCCTCACCCATAAGATGTATTTTGGGGTAATCTTGGCACCAAACGGTTCATCTTGGGCCATAAAATGACTAACTTGAATCTTGAAGAAGGGCAGATCACCATACGAATAGTTTCATTTACATAGATTCGAGGAACAATATCTGAGTATAAATACTGGTTTGTCCAGTAGGTTCTGAGCCCAAAAGGCAGAAAGGACTTGAAGACAGAGTTTGGGGTAAATGTATAGTACATTAGCATAGCTCAAGATAAACATTTCCATGAGAAAAAGGCATTGGTTAACTTCAGGTGAAACTAGGTGTCACTGCAGCAACACCGAATTTTAAGAGAAACTTCCTTTTAAATTTGTATAGAGAAGGAAAAAATATTGCTAGTTTGTTTCCTCCTGCGCTTAAGGAAGATAAAAATGTCTGACACTTGCAGGCTATTTCCTCCATTTGGAGACCCCTGGCCTTTCTGCCTGTTACCCTCTCAATTGCTTTCAAACCTTGGCTAGTGTAAACAATGTTCCTATGAACATGCTCCTATGATGTGCATGTATTTTTTTGAATCAGTGTTTTGAGGGGTTTTGAATATTTTATTTCTTCCAATTAAAAAAAAAGTATATCACTCACCTTCTGCCTTCTGCACTTGGCCTCTCTGCTCTACAATCCCTGCTCCTTGAGGACAGGCTCTCCGGCCTCCAACTCTAAAGGCACTGATCTGTGTGTTTTCTCACGTTGATTGTGTAACACTGTGCATCAGTCCTGTTTATTCATTCCCTTCCTATTGAAGTATAAGCTTCTTAAGGACAAAAAAAAACTATGTAAAACGTGTGACTCTCCCACAATAACGCAGAATCTAGCACACAAATTTGGAAGCAGGAGGGAACTTTCTCTGGTATTTTTCTCTGTTTTCCTGCCTTCTCCCCTTCTTTGAAGGAGAGTCCTCCAGATTCCTTACCTGAAATGAATCACTGTGTTGCTTTCTTCACCACTCACTTTTCAGAATCGAAAGAGATGTTTATTTTAGTTCCTGTTTTTCATGGTATGTCTTACTGTTGGCAACAAGTCTTTTTCCTAATATTAAAGGCCCTTCAGAGTTTGAGCCTACACTTAGGTGGTGGTGGTTTAGTCACGAAGTTTTGTCCGACTCTTGCAACCTCATGGACTGTAGCCCACCAGGCTCCTCTGTCCATGAGATTTTCCAGATTACTGGAGTGGGTTGCTATTTCCTTCTCCAGGGGATCTTCCTGACCCATGAACTGAACCTGGGTCTCCTGCACTGAAGGCAGATTCCTGTATTGCAGGCGGATTCTTTACCGACTGAGCTACAAGGGAAGCCCTTTAGATTAGAAAGTCGCTCAGTCGTGTCCGACTCTTTGCGATCCCATGGACCATACAGTCCATGGAATTCTCCAGGCCAAATACTGGAGTGGGTAGCCTATCCGTTCTCCAGCAGATCTTCCCAACAAAGGAATGGAACCAAGGTCTCCTGGCAAATTCTTTACCAGCTGAGCCACAAGGGAAGCCTAAGGAAGAGAGATTCTTCTCTTTCACATTATACAGATTCCTTTGCTTTTTCTGCAGTTAGAAACATCTGCTAGACATTCTTCTAAATCATGATAACACTGCCTTTGTTTATACTATTTCATTAAATCCTAATCATGAGTCGTATTTAAAGCCCATGTTGAGTCATGCTTCTCAATGAGCTCTTGGTAACTAGTTAAGTGTATCTTCTCCTCTCCCTTTCCTTAAATTTTTCTAAATTGTAATTTTTCTATACCATGCAATGTCATATTTAATAAAATAGAAATATTGTATGTTTGTATTTTTTAATATTATCTTGAATATTGGGAAAATATTTGAATACTCTAAAGGGCAAAGATAGATTTTATGTGGGTATATATGGTTTATGTTGTTTTGTTTCTTTTTTCTTTGGCTCCTAATCAGAAATACTCACAAGGCCAGATACAAAGTGAGAATTCATAAATATTTTGTCTATTTGAATGTGATAGAAATAAAGTCCTCTTAATGAAATTATTAGATGCTCACTTTAAGAAAGAATGGGAACAACACAAAGAAAGAAAATGTCTTTTAGTATTTGGGAAGACAGCAGTTAATAATGGCCTTGGCAAAGATAGTTCTAACCCCTAGGACCTGTAAATGTGACATTAAAAGGAAAAGGGGAGTTTACAGATGTGATTAAGCTAATGAATTTGACATGGAGCGATCATTCTGAATTGTCTCTGCAGGTCCTAAATCCAAACACAAGGGTTCTTATAAGAAAGAGGGTGTGCTCCGTCTCTCAGTCGAGTCCGACTCTTTGTGACCCCATGGACGATAGCCTGCAAAGGTTCTCTGTCCACGGAATTCTCCAGGCAAAGGATATCGGGGTGGGTTGCCATTTCTTCCTCCAGGGCATCTTCCCGACCCAGGGATTGAACTCCTCTCCTGCATTGGCAGGCAGGTTCTTTACCACGGAGCCACCTGGAAAGCCCTGAAGAAAGAGGACGGGGGAGATTATACATAGAAAGGGCGAAAGCGATGTAAACACAGAGGCAGAGATTGGAGTTGTGTGGCCACAGCCAAGGAATGCCAGTGGCCGCCAGAGGCTCTCTCTCCCTTTGGCAGGAGCTCAGTCCTACGTCTCCCTTGGATTTAGCCCAGTGAACCTTCTAAACTTCTGGCCTCCATAGCTGTGAGAAAGTGCATTTCTGTTGTTTTAAGCCACGGTGTTTTTGGTCATTTGTTACAGCAGTCATAGGAAACTAATATACTGCAGAAACTTGAATATCTTCCCTATGTATATTTATAGGACTTCCCTGGTGGCTCAGATGGTAAAGCGTCTTGTTTACAATGCGGGAGACCTGGGCTCGATCCCTGGGTTGGGAAGATCCTCTGGAGGAGGAAATGGCAACCCACTCCAGTACTCTTGCCTGGAAAATCCCATGGACAGAGGAGCCTGGTGGGCTACAATCCACGGGGTCGCAAAGTTTATACTTTTAATAAGAATGGCATTATACTACGCATATTGTTTTTGTAACATGTGTGTAAATATCCTAAATAACTTCCAGGAAAGAATGTCAGTGTCTCCATGGAATTTATTATATGGATGATACAATTTATTCAACCAGTGTCCAGTGGTTGCAGGGCTTCCTGGTGGCTCAATTGGTAAAGAACCCGCTTGCTAACGCAGGAGAGGCAAGAGACAGGGGTTTGATCCCTGGGTTAGGAAGATCCCCTGAAGAAGGAAATGCCAACCCACTCCAGTATTCTTGCCTGAGAAATCCCATGGACAGAGAAGCCTGGTGGGCTGCTGTCCATGGGGTCACAGGGTCGGATTGAGTGCACACACCACAGGCCACGCCATATCAGTGGTTGCGGATTAAGAAACCCCTTGGCAGTTCTTTGCCATTAAACTTATATTAAAAAATAATCATTTTAATGAAATCTTTGTACACGTCCATGACTTTTCTTTAGGTAAAAATTCTAAAAATAGAATTTCTAGGTTAAGGACACATGCAGCTTAAAATACCTATGGCTGATTCATGTTGAGGTTTTACAGAAAGCCACAAAATTCTGTAAAGCAATTATTCTTCAATAAAATTTTTTTTGAAGTTTTAATATTCATCGGGTGTATCCAGGAATTGCTTCTACTGTCTAAATTTCATAACTTAAGCACCCTGCCTGCATAAGAGCTTTCAAACTCCCAGCCCCGTCCCCAGCCCAGAGTCTTTTCTGTGGCCCCATGTATGCCACCTGCTCCACTCGTCTCTTCTCCATCTGGCTGCTGCATGGTGCGTGCAGCTCCATGGCACCACATGGAGAGGCTCACCCTGCTTCCACCGCAGGCGCTCATCATGAGCTGGCAGCCTTATTTCCAGGGCACTGTTTCTAGAAGCTTCCAAAGCCACAGGGCTTGGAGCTCCTGATCCACACTGGATTCTGTTTTGGAGCTCATTGTGTGGAGGGACAGTCTCCCCCCAAAAGCATTGCATCTGTGAACATGGAGGCTATCTCCAGTTTTGCCTCCATCTATCTTTTTGGTCTGTCCACAGCTAGTCAGCTTTCCTGCAATCTTCTGTGTCCCAAGATCAAATACAAGCCAGACCAGGTCTGTAAACATGAGTGGAACAGGCCGGATGTGAGTTCAGAGAGGTGGCAGGGAGCTGGGACCAGCGGCTTTTGGAGAGGTCACCTGCGCTTCTCCTCCACCTCCAAAATTGTTGACTTGTGGGAATGAAGGCTTGGCGTGGCCAGATTTTCAGTTTTCAAAAGGAGTCTTCAATCTGTATTGTTGTTGTTGTTTTTCAGTTGTTAAGCTGTATCTGACTCTTTTGTGACTCCATGGACTGTAGCCTGCCAGATGCCTCTGTCCACGGGATTTCCCAGGCAAGAATCCTGGAGGGGGTTGCCATTTCCTCTTCTGGGGATCTTCCTGACCTTGGGATCAAACCCACCTCTCCTGTAGACTCTACCACTGAGCCAACAGGGAAGCCCCCTGAAATCTCAATCTGTATGTAAAATACCTTTAGTCATAAGTATTGAAAAGTTATGCAACATTTCTTCATACCAAAGGGCAAAACAAAACATACAGACTGTTGAGTCCAGCGCAGTCCTCCCAGGTAGAAGCACTACAGCAGATGAGGTGCCAGGCCCCGCCTGCCATGTGCTCCCTCCTGCACCCCTAAGTTGCCTCCTCCAAACACTTCTTTCTCAGCTCTTTGGAACTAAATCTCCAAACATCTCTATTCAGCAGGATCTTTCTTTACCTTAGTGCTGCACTAAGTCGCTTCACTCATGCTTGACTCTGCGACCCCCTGGACTGTAGCCCACCAGACTCCTGTGTCCATGAAATTCTCCAAGCAAGGATACTGGAGAGGGTTTCCATTTCCTTCTCCAGGGGATCTTCCCAACCCAGGGATCAAACCCGAGTCTCTTAAGTCTACAGCATTGGCAGACAGGTTCTTTACCACTAGCACCACCTGGGAAGCTCACTTCTTTACCTTTGCATAACCTCAAATTTCTCTGCGGTACATCAAAGGGATTTTGCCATGTCCACAGTTGCCCAAATCAGGAACCATCTACCTTGAAACGCAAATTCAAGTCATGGGTACATGTTAAATAAGAGAAGTTCAAAACATTTTCTAGCTTCTACCTTCTAAGGCCCCAGAGCCATTGGCAAGAAGTACCATACAGTGGGTAAGCCCTGTGGTTCTCCTTCTGAACCCTCCCAGGGAAGACACAGACTCTTCCCGTTACAGGCACTCTCCTTGCCTGTCGCACACGTTTCAATGTAAGCACCATAAAGTGAGGTCTCTTATTCAGCATGGCACCACCATGCTTCACTGATGCTCTTCATTTTTTCCCACCCACCATCCATTATCCTCATCCACAGTAAACTGCATTGTCTTCTGTGGCTTTGCTCATTTTGAGCTCCAAGGAGGCTCACATGTAATATAGTTTGGGAAAGCTCTTAGCTGCCTCAAGTTTGCACATTTCTTGTGTAGCCCCCTTTTTAAAAACTTCCTCCTTAGGAAAGAACTTTGAGATTGGTTTAAATGATTTCTTAAAAAAAAAAAAAAAAACAAATTCCAGGGGGTGAGGAGGGAAATGAGTGTAATAGAACATAAGACTTCCAGAATGCACCGCTCCCTAGCTGAGATTCTGAAGCATTTGATTGTTGGAGCCTCAAAATTCCTGAATTGCTTAATTCCCTTTCTTGTCTGGGATATTATCTCCTCCACGTGTTCCTTAAACATACTCAAAGTGTTTACAGAAAACTTCTTGAAAGCATCAAAAAAAATTGGCTCTCTTCTGATTTCAGTGATCTTGAAAATCGAATTTAGTGAGGCGCCTTTGACTTCTCCTCTCTTTTCCTCTCTGTGTGCATTTGGCATCCATGTCTTCACCATGCGCTTAGTTGCTTCAGTTGTGTCTGACTCTTTGTGACCCTATGGGTTGTATAGCCCAGCAGGCTCCTTAGACCATGAGATTCTCCAGGCAAGAATACTGGAGTGGGTTGCCATGCCCTCCTCCAGATCTTCCCTACCGAGGACTGAACCCATATCAACTGCCTTACTGGCAGATTCTTTACCACTGAGCCACTGAGAAGCCCTGTCTTCAGTATCACTTTTTACTATTACACATTGGATCTTTTCTCTCTTCTTGGCTCCTGCTGCTCCTGCCTTGGTTCACTCCTGGGTGAACCAGCATCTCTTACTCCGTGACGAGTCTTGATCAACCCTAGTCCTACCTTCTTATGGTTACGTTAGCCTAGTTATGTCAGCTCTGATGAGCACCTTTCCTTGGATCCTCATGGCCTTTGGGGTAAAGGCCAACCCAGGCATCTGTGATGGGGCGCTGGCTCCAGTTTAATCCCCACCTTTTGTTGTGGCTTTGCCTGCAGGAAGACTATGATGAGAAGCTCTTGATTCACAGACTTGAAGTCTAATTAAGTGTCTGGAAAAGAACTTTCCCTCCTGTCCAATGAAAAAATTCAAGGTGGAGCGAATTAGCTAATTTACCAATCAGGATTACTGTAAGGGTAAGTTGCTGTGGTGGGCTCAGTTTGGGTTGGTCCATCTCATGACTGTGACCAGGGTCTATCCCCTGGGTGGCAGGAGGGGAGGGAGGCAAATGAGGTGCCATATAGACACTAGGTAGGCACGGCAGTCTATAAAGCCTGTACTCTGACCTGAATACTGGGGTGGCTGGATCCTATGGTGGGCTGCAGTCCATGCGGTCGCTGGGAGTCGGGCACAACTGAGCGACGTCACTTTCACTTTTCGCTTTCATGCATTGGGGAAGGAAATGGCAACCCACTCCAGTGTCCTTGCCTGGAGAATCCCAGGGACAGGGGAGCCTGGTGGGCTGCCGTCTATGGGGTGACACAGAGTTGGACACGACCGAAGCGACTTAGCAGCAGCAGCAGCATGGTGGCTCTATTTTTAGTTTTTTAAGGAACCTCCCTACTCTTCTCCTCAGTGGTTGTGTCAATGTACATTTCCACCAGCAGTGTGGGAGGGTTCCCTTTTCTTTACACCCTCCCCAGCATTTATTGTTTGTAGGCTTTTTAATGACGGCCATTCTGACCAGTGTGAGGTGATAATTTGTTGTAGTTTTGATTTGAATTTCTATAATGATTAGTGGGCTTTTTTTTGGATATTTATTTATTTTTTATTTTTTTATTCTCTTTTTATAATGATTAGTGATTTTGAGTGTCTTTTCACGTGCCTCTTGGGCATCTGTGTGTCTTCTTTGGAGAGATGTCTATTTAGATCTTCTACTCACTTTTCTAGTTTTATTTTCAATATTGAGCTGCATGAGCTGTTTGTATAGTTTGGAGATTAATCCCCTGTTGGTCACTTCGTTTGCAAATATTTTCTCCCATTTTGTGGGTTTTCTTTTCATTTTGTTTATGGTTTCTTTTGCTGTGCAGAAGCTTTTAAGTTTAATTAGGCCCCGTTTGTTTATTTTTATTTCTATTTTCATCACTCTTGAAGGTGCATTCAAAAAGATCTTGTCAGAGAGTGCTCTGTTTATATTTTCCTCTAAGATTTTTATAGTATCCAATCTTACATTTGAGTCTTGAATCCATTTTGAGTTTATTTTTGTGTATGGTGTTAGAAAATGTTCTAATTTCATTCTTTCAGGTGTAGATGCCCAGTTCTCCCTGTATTACTTATTGAAGAGACTGTCTTTTCTCCATTGTATATTCTTGCCTCCTTGGTCATAGATTTGTTGACCATAGGTGTCTAGGCTTTCTAGCCTGTTCCATCGATCTATATTTCTGTTTTTGTGCCGGTACCATACTATTTTGCTTACTGTAGCTTTGTAGTATAGTCTGAAGCCAGAGATTAAATGACTCATAACAGTTAGTCTTCTGTTCAATGTCAAAGAATCAAACCAAGTATATGAGAGTCCTATGGCTGCCTTAACAAAATATCGTAAACTTGTTGGCTTAAAACAACAGAAATTGATCCCCTCACAATTGTGGAGTCTACGATTAGGGTGGCCTCTGAAATCAGGATGTCAACAGGGTTGGTTTCTTCCAAAGCTTCTGAGGGAGAATCCATTTCATGTCTCTCTGTTAGCTTCTGAAACCTGCTGGCACTCTTGGCATTCCCTGGCTTGAGGCTGCAAGTCTCCATCTCTGCCTTTGTCTTGATCTTACCCTGTGTCCCTGTCTCTCAAAGCTCCCTCTCCTTTCTCTTTGAAGGACACTTATTATGGGACTTATGGCCCATCCTACTACAAATTGATCTCATCTTAAGACCCTTAATTATATCTGCAAAAACCCTATTTCCAAACAAAATCACATTCACAGGTATGGATGTTAGTCTTTGGACTTCTCTGTTTGGGGAGAGACTATTCAATCCACTGTGGGGAGTGAAATGGTTATATTCCCAGGAAGTCAAGGAAGGTTTTCCCTTATGGCTTGTTTCTCCAAAGTCATATATATGACTAAACACACTCTCTAAAAATAAAGCTTTTGAACAAAATGTGTAGATGGAGAAAAGGAGCCCCAATTAAACTCCCTTTGTGACAAAACTCTTAGAAAAGCATTAACTCTAATCTTTAGTGAAAAGCATTGTAAAATCAAGATTGAATGGGAAGATGGTGTGTGAAATGGCTTGGGTTCCCTTTAATGGGGCAAAGTGAGGCAGAATTTTATGATATGCTTTTAGTCACACAAGGAGTCAGAGTCAGAGAATTAAGCAAAACCAACAAAACTGTGGCCAACTGTGGTTTTGTCTTTGGGAGACTTTGTGAATTATCAACAAAGAGTTGGAAATGGTCTCTTTTCATTCATGACACCATCAGAGTTTGCAGGAACCAAACACTCTCCAGCCTTCCCTGCTGGCTCAGAGGGTAAAGAATCTGCCCACAATGTGGGAGAACTGGGTTTGATCCCTGAGTTGGGAAGATTCCCAGAGGAGGGCATGGTAACCCACTCCAATATTCTTGCCTGGAGAATTCCCATGGACAGAGGAGCCTGGGGGCTACAGTCCAGGGAGTCGCAAAGAGTCAGACACGACTGAGCGACTCAGCACACAGACTCCCTCCAGTTTTCAGAGCAGCTCTTCCCTTTTCCATCACACTTCCAGCTTTACTCTTTTGTTGCAGAGCCCTGAAGAAAGAGTGAAAGATCTTTTGTTGGCAGTGGTGACAACTATTCTCCATAATCAATTTTATTATGAAAGCGATGCCAGGACTCACTGGATCTGTGCCTGGCTTCTCTGTCCAGTCAACCAGGGCTTGGCTCGAAGGTCACTTCCTCACAGAGCCCACTCCTCTTTCTGAAGCGTCTTCCCCACCACCCTCCACCCATGTTCAACCACTGCCTGCTAACATCGTGTCTCTGTCCCCTGCTTTATTTTGCTTCGTGGCACTTGCAATGCTTCATTGAAGATGTGGTGATTCAGCTGTGGCTTGTTTCCATTCTAGATTACAATCTCCAAGAAGGCAGACCCTTGCCTTACCTTGTATACCTGAGCCCTAGAACAGTACCTGACACATTAGGAGGCTGTCATTCAATATTTGTTGAGTGGATGAAGGAGTGTACATGTGAATCCTTTGCTGAGTGCCATGTGTACTGATGTACGTCTCCTTGAAGCTGAAATGAGTCAGAATAGTTGCCTGGTGATGAGCACAGCAATTCAGCAACTAGAGATTCAGTATAAGACACATGTGAGCACAGAGGCCTGGATTACCAACACTTCTCTGCCAGTTTCCATGTGGGTGCTGGGCCTTTGTTTCCACACCTGTAAAATGGCATGATAATGGTGTCTGCTGTTATTATGACAATTAAGTGACACTGCCTTTGGTGGGAACAGAGCCTCGTACATTGTAAGCCATCAGTAAATACTAGCTAGTATGGTGGCCCTTGGAGAAGGCAATGGCACCCCACTCCAGTACTCTTGCCTGGAAAATCCCATGGATGGAGGAGCCTGGTAGGCTGCAGTCCGTGGGATCGTGAAGAGTCGGACACAACTGAGCGACTTCACTTTTCACTTTTCACTTTCCTGCATTAGAGAAGGAAATGGCAACCCACTCCAGTGTTCTTGCCTGGAGAATCCCAGGGACGGGGGAACCTGGTGGGCTGCCGTCTATGGGGTCTCACAGAGTCAGACACAACTGAAGTGACTCAGCAGCAGCAGCAGCAGCAGCAGCATGGTGGCCCTTTCCCGAATGAAGAAACCGGACTTAGCGTGCAGTAACTTCTGTAGGAATACAGAAGTGCTAGGTGGCAGAGACAGAATCTGAACCCAGCTCCAGCTTCCTCTAGAGTCTGAGTCAGATCTTATCTGCAGCATTAACTTGGTTGTTGCTTCATCACTAAGTTGCGTCTGACACTGTTGCAGTCCCATGAACTGTAGCCTGCCAGGGCATCTTCCCCACCCAGGGATAGAACTCATGTCTCCTGCATGAGCAAGCAAGTTCTTTACCACTGAGCCACCAGGGAAGCTCTGCAGCATTAACTTGGTTGATGCATTTGAGGTAGACTTGGAAGACATAACAAGCACTCCCTGTCAAGGGCGCGCTATCGCAGACTGAAGCATGAGTCATTCAGTGCAACGAATGGCACCACTGCCAGACAATGATCAGGATGGGGAAACAGCCCTGGCGGATGTGGGGAAATATTGCACAGCTCTGCAAGACAAAATCTGATGCTTTCGTTTTGACTTCTTAGAGATGGTGATGCAACAGGAGCAGACCAACCTATGCCAATTTAGCAATAAGTAATTTTTATCCAACTCGTCTCAAAAGATGAAAGAATAGTTTAGTTCAAGCCATAGTTTTGCATGATAAAAAGCAGAAGTCAACCAGATGACCGACAGCGTGGCCAACCCTACTCAGGCAACCTACTCGGCTACAACTGTAGCCCTACATTCCCACCTGCCTTTAGTACCCCTTAAGATAAAGGTGTCAGTGGCTCAGTCGTGTCCAATTCTTTGCGACCCCATGAACTATATAGTCTGCCAGTCTCCTCCGTCCATGGAATTCTCTAGGCAAGAATACTGGAGTGGGTAGCCATTCCCTTCTCCAGGGGATCTTTCCAGCTCAGGGATGGAACCTGGGTCCCCTGCATTGTAGGCAGATTCTTTACCATCTGAGCTACCAGGGAAGCCTTTAGTACAACACGTGTGTATCTGCTAAGGCCCTTTGTACACTTCCTTCTGATCATCTGCTACTTAATCTATGGATCAGCTGAGTCCACGTATGATCCAAAATACAGGTATACTGTCCTGTCTCTTCAACCTCATCCTATCTTCCTAACTATGTTGTGTTTCACCAACAATTATTGTAATTTTTATTGGAGCACAAACCAGTTGCATGTTTTGGAATATGTTTAGACATATGTAGAAATAAAGGATGATGTTTTAAATATTTCAGTGGACCATGTACAATGCAATTGTGATTCAAAACTTAGAGTTCTGAGTGTTACAGTGGCGCTGCATTTGTTAGGTCTCCTGACCATTAAGGCTTAAGGACATCTGGACTATAACCTTCAAGGTCTTGAAATTGAAGCTAAAGTGCTGGATCCTTTTCATCTGTTGACCTTCCTTTCTTATGTGTGGCTTTTAGAAATAAAATCTATAAAGACAATTGACCAGCTACTTAGCTACAACAGAAAGAGATAAAAATAATTTGCTTACGTATTTATTTGCTTTAGCTCATCCTGGCAGTTCTGAAAATACCAAAGTAAAAAATGTACCACTTTCTTCTCATTGGTGACACTATTAAATAACTGGCTTAATAAAAAGAAGTAATAATAATTTGGATGTATCAGCTTCTCAAGTGCTGATTTTCTGGTATTCTACAGAAACATTCATGGATTTCTAAGTTGATTTGCTTCTACTTGATTTCTTTCTGTTTTTAGGGTCTCTAGAGAATATCCACATAGTTTTCTTATGAACTTTGTTCACTATAAAAAGAATCACTCATTTCTTTCTACCCTGGTTGTTGAGAATTAATATTATATCCTAAAATACAGTGAAATTCCATGTTAATAATCAGTTCACATTTTCTCCTAACTTACACTTCTCCATACATATCCCATGTCCTGTGCTACAAATATATTAAGTTACTGAAACTTGTACTGTAATTAGACGAATTTGCTTTTAAAAAATCCAGTAAATTACCTACTATCCCATTAGTATCTTATTAGTACTATGCTGTGCCTTAGAGAATATAATAGGCAAAAGTCCTTATAAAAGTTCCTGTTGATCCTATACCTTTGAGTGTATAGAACCCTCTTCTAGCAAGTGCACAGTTGGGGTCTCAGGCATCTAGTATTAAATGCTTAACATGTTTAGAGAGACCTCCTGGGCTGCTGCTGAAACCAATGGTGAGCACTAGGCTGGGAGAATCTCTCCTGTTAGAAAGTCCTTTGATTGTCAGGAACGAGAAAATTATTTGGAATTCTGCTGAATGGACTACTGAATTCTGGATTCTCTTTTGATATATTTTGTTATTGTTGATGGCAAATACAGGAAGCTGCTATTTACCAATTTCCATCAGTCTCCTTCCTGGGATCTGTAGCATGTTTCCCTTGGTGAGGAAACTGCTGAATCAGATGAATGTTTTGTGCACCAGACTGTATTAGGAAGAACATGTCCAGCTAGAATAATGTTTGGCCAAATGGCCGCCCACTCCAGTATTCTTGCCTGGAAAATCCCATGGACTGCGGAGCCTGGTAGGCCACTGTCCACAGGGTTGCAAAGAGTCGGACATGATTGAGCAAAACCATTAAATATGTGTATACCGTGGCCCAGCTAAGCCAACTTATAAAATACACCATCGCAGGTGCCGGCCACTTCTCCACTGAGAGCATTTTAGACTGGGCCACTGATTGCAGCAGACTTTGTCTGCACGTGTGGTCCACACCAGCTGTGTCCTGTGGGTGGGTTCTGAGGAAGACACCTCAGCTTTCATATCCTGAGGGTAGGTATACTATTTCTAGTTAAGGAAATGAGGAAACTTTGAAAAAACACGGACATTATCCATTTTAGACAAACAATTAGATAACAGGACCAGAGGACCCAGAAGGCCCTGAACTGCAAAAGTTCTGGTTTTCAAAGCCGCCAGCCCATTCTGAGACAGATGAGTAAATGCCTTACCAAATTCCAGAAGAGCTCAGCTAAACCAGATAAATTTCTTTTATGTGGAAAAAAAGAATACTTCCGTCTGAGCAGAAGCGCTATGCTAGCAAGAATAAGAAATATACACGGCTCTTTATCGACACCCTTCATAGCAACAATCTTTGTTTCCTCCTAGGGTTAACCAGATGACCCCAAAGCTCTTTTCCTGCTCCTCACATTCTAGCGTTTCTCCATTCTACCCTAATATATGAAATATCCACTCAAATCATGATTATAATACAGTTTTATAATTTAGTACTTTTCTTCCTTTCTTCACTTCTTCTTTAACAAGGAAAACAGAGACCTCAACGCTCATAAGCAAATCACTGTTTTGTTTGGTCTCAAGTCAGATGGGAGGCCTCCAAGGAAAACTCCCTTTTAGCATTTTCCAATTAGAAAGTGCTGCACACTGCACTAAGAAACCATGTTCTTTCCCACTTTCCATTTACTTTTATTGCCATTATTTATCTGAGAGGATCATATTTCAGGAAAGACTCTTTCCCTAACCAAAGAGGAAAATTACATTTCTTCTTCTTAAAAAAAATCCAGCAAACCCAGATCTAGTGAGATGTCTATCATTTCAACCCATGATATTTTTTAAGGAGTTTTGAATAAGTGGATATTAGGAAGAGTGGTAGCTTATAAAAGCAGCTTGCTGGATAGAGACGTATTTGGAAAGGCTTTTAAAACGTGCATTATTTACCCACTGGAGCTGTCAGGTTACCGTGTTTACTCAAGGGAAGGCAGATTTTCTTTTTTTAAAAAAACAATCTGGCCAAAGCTTTTCTTAAAACAGGCTATTGACCAGAATCAAAGCAGAGAGTGGCTTAAAAAGACACAGGACAGTCTGGCCTCACTGAAACCTAAATAAATTATCAGCTCAAGGTCATGCCACCTATTGGTATCAGAAGCTATTTTGGGGTAGTTTATATTGAATGTGAACTGCTGGAGGTCTAAAATACATCTGGAGGCCAAGATACAAAAACATCTTTGGGATGGGAAGCCACTCCAAGCATCTCCCTGGATTCCTCAGGTTTCCCTCCAATATTTAAGAAACAGGAGCACATGTTGAATGCCTTACATCACCAAATTTCATCAAGTGTCAGTTGCTCAGCTGTGTCTGAATTTTTGTGATCCCATGGACTGAAGTCCACCAGACTCCTCTGTCCATGGGATTGATCATCAAAGCTATTGGTAATTACAATTTTGTTTATGTAACTGATTGCTCGTATAATTTAAGGGAAACTGAATATGAAATATAATCAATCTGTTCTCTTTTCTTCCTCAGCCTGGCAGAACTTACTGTAGTCTGTGATCTGTTCTTCCATCAGAATGTGCAGAAAATGTTCCGGAGAGCTCACATGCAGCTTTGGACCTGTTCCTCAGTGAATGTACCAGTCAGTAACTAGTGTACCATAAGCCCGGTTAGGCTGTGTAACAAACAGGCCCACAGACTCAGTGACCTAATAACACCATGGTTTATTTCTCAGTCAAGCAAAATCCACCATGGCTTTGGGAAACTCCTTGAGGCAACTGTCCACCGTGTAGCAACCTGATAGGCCAGATCGTTTCCATCATGAGACCCAACCATGTTAGCTCAGGGCCTCTTCTACAGATGCTGCAGTGGATAATCAGAGGGACATAGCACTTATAACACATTGGGTAGAACTAATCCACATGGGTCTAGCAACTTGGAAATGGCAGGAAAGGAAAAGTGCCACCTGCCCAGGCAACAGACCAGGACAAGAGACCAGGATGAGGATGGAGCCCAAGTAGATGTTAATTATTCACATTTTAGAAAGGAAGTTGTGTGTGTGTGTGTGTGTGTGTGTGTATGTAATTGTGTGAGAGAGAAGGGGACAGAGTTTCGGGGAGATGAATTGAATGAAGAGAGCAGTGTGATGTTGTTAGGTATTCTTCTGGTCTGCAAATGAATTTTAAATGGTCTTATTCCTGGGTAATGCATGAATGTGGACCATGAAGATGTGTGATTAGTATAACTAGAATATAGAATGTAGCCAATTTAGATGTTTATTGTTTCTGCTCATTGAATAAGAGATGTGCAAAGGAATTTGAAACTAGAACTTTTTCAATGAAAAAACAACTTTATATAGGTGAGTGCGTGCTCAGTTATGTCCAACTCTTTGTGACCCCGTGGACTGTAGCTTTCCAGGCTCCTCTGTCCATGGAGTTTTCCAGGCAAGAAGAATGGAATGGGTTGCCATTTCCTACCCCAGGGAATCTTCCCAACCCAGGGACTGAATTTGCATCTCTTTTGTCTCCTACATGGGCAAGGAGATTCTTTACCACTGAGCCACCAGGAAAGCCTAAACACCGAGAAAAATATATCCAAGAAGGCTCCTCCATACAATTCTAAAAGTGGCCCCCAACCGAGGACAATTTGCCCCCTAGGGAAACTTTGGCATTTTCTGGTGACATTTTTTGCTGTCATAACTGGGAGTGAGGGGTAAATGGCATCACTGACAAGTCACAGGATAGCTCTACCAGCACAGAATAACTCAGCTCACAATGGCAGTCGTGTTGAGTGCCCTTAACCTTAGGCTCAAGGTTGTGAACTTATGTGTCTCATTGTAGGTAAGTTCTTTGTGGTTTAAGTTTTTCCATGTCTTAAGAGAGAACTTATTTTCATCCCTTGTATATTTAAAGATCAATGAATAAGAAACCACAAACATTGGAATGACCATGGGTTCCACGAAAGCAGAATTCCCGTACAGCTAAAACATACACTTTGAGAGGTGCTGGGGACGGCACTTATTCATCAGACAGACTCGCTGGCACCCCCTGAGCACCTGCCATGCTCCAGTCACCTTAGGCTCCAGCTTCGTGGAAATGAACAAAACAGAGCAACCATACCCAGGGATGAAATCCAAAACAAACACATCCACAGACAACCAAACCTTGGTGGGTATTATGGCACAGGTTCATCCCAAGAGCCATGATCAGTTCATCTAGGTGTGAGTGTGTGTCTGTGTGTATTATGTACACACATATACATAAATGAAAACAAACACACGCTTTCAAATATCCCAACACAGCCATATACCACAAGACACATACTAATATACAATGGAATTATGGCCTTTTTTTTTTCTTTGTGGCTTTAGGGGGACTTTCTTTTATTCACAGCAGAGAACTCATGAGGTTTATAGGAAGGCTCTGAGCTTGGAGAGACCCAACCAAACCCTTGGTACACTATCACATTACCAAGAGGCACCGTGCCAAGAACTGCATGAGATATAAAGCAATACAAGCAGACTACCCAAAGCGTGGGGTATGTGCCACATTTTTGCATTTGTATAGTAAATATTGCTTCAGTGCCTACTGTGTGCAAATGATAGAGGACGACATTATGAACTAGTAAACGGAAAGGTATATGGTTTGGGACCTCAAAGAAGAGACGGCAGATATGCACTGAGAAAGGAAAAGGCAGGGAAGAGAGAGTAGGGGAGAGTGGGCTGGCAGGACGAGCTCACTGAGGACTGACCGGTGAGCGTTCTGATCTGGGGCTCCACTGGTGCTTGTTTATTTGTACACAGTCCACCCTTTGCCTTGACTGTCTTGCTTAGCACTGTACTCCCGACTTCTGGAGCAGTGCTTGGCATGNAGTAGGGGAGAGTGGGCTGGCAGGACGAGCTCACTGAGGACTGACCGGTGAGCGTTCTGATCTGGGGCTCCACTGGTGCTTGTTTATTTGTACACAGTCCACCCTTTGCCTTGACTGTCTTGCTTAGCACTGTACTCCCGACTTCTGGAGCAGTGCTTGGCATGCTCAGTAAACACTGGAGGCATATAAGAAATGGATGAATGGATGGATCTCAGTCTGAGGAGGTGAGGAGCAACTTTATAGGCCTGAGGGACATGCACATGGCAGGGAGGAAAGAGAGCCCGCAAGGAATGGCTATCCTTGAGGATGGGATAAACTCTCCACCCGTTGCATCACAGAGGAGAGGCGATGCAAGGAAGGAAGGAATGACTTTCTCAAGTCCAGAGGGCTTAACAAATCGGAGTTCAGAGAGGACAGAAGAAGACTGGGAGGACTGAGAAGGGTCACCCAGCCTCGCACAAAAGGGGTGACCTTCTTGGAGTCAGATTGTAGGTCTCAGTTCCGATGAAGCTCAAGAGCAAAAGTGAACAGTGATTGTCTTTGGATGGGGGTCCCTGAGGTCTGCCACGTCCTCCACAAACCCCATTGAAAACCCAGCAGGGATTTGAATCCAGCTTTGTAATACCCAAGGATGTGGTTCACCCTCAGGAAAAAGGTATTTGTTTAAATCTGCTTTAATCTGAGTGCTAAATCTGTTATAAAAACATCTATAGTGTTCCACTGTGAGGACGGTGTGCTTAATTGCTTCAGTCGTGTCTGACTCTGCAACCCCATGGACTGAAGCCCTCCAGGCTCTTCTGTCCATGGGATTCTCCAGGCCAGAATACTGGAGTGGGTTGCCATGCCCTCCTCCAGGGGATCTTCCCAAACCAGGGGTCGAACCCAGGTTTCTTGCATGCAGGCAAATTTTTTTTACCATCTGAGACATCAGTTGGGTATAGGAACCACTGACCTTATGAAACAGAAACATTGCATGTTTTTTGGTTTATTGAGATGTAATTCACACTGCATAAGCTCACTCTTTTAAAGGATCCAGATCAGCAGCTTTTAACTTATAGTCAAGATTGGGCAACCATCACAACTATCCAATTCCAGAATATTTTTGTCACAAAAAGCAAACCATGCCTGTCAGCAATCACACCCAATCCCCCTTTCCCCAAGCTGCTGGAAGACTTCGTTTATTTTCTGTCTCTACCAGTGTGCCTATTCTGGACATGTCATGTGAATAGAATCATACAATATGTGGTCCTTTTCACTAATTTCACTTGGCATAATGTTTCCAAGGTTTACTCATGTTGTATTGAATAGTATATATCAGTACTCCATTCCTTTTTATTGTCAAATAATTTGCTGCAGCAAAGATGTGCACTGCTAGAGACTGGTTGTTTCCTCCAAGCTCTTATATTGAAGTTCTAAGTCCCAGTGCCTTTTAATGCCATTGTATTCAGAGATAAGTTCTTTAAAGAGGAAATGTTAAGAGAAGGTCTTTACTTTGGGCTGTAATTCCATATGACTTGTGTTCTTTAAGAAGAGGAAATTTGGACACAAACACATACATGTACAGAGGAGAGACCAAGTAGAGGATACAGAGAGAAGGTGGCCATCTGCAAGCTAAGGAAAGAGGCCTTCTAAGAAACTAAATCTACCAACACTTTATCTTGGACTCTCTGGTTTCCAGAACCACAAAAAAAAAAAAAAAA
>SJYA01003827.1:0-48867 GCA_006410615.1 Neotragus moschatus | reverse complement strand
CAGAGTATTTCTCCAAAACCCAAGCAATCAAATCTGGGTTCACTCAATGTTCTTTTACTGGAAATTTAGATATTAAAGTGTTCAGAGCATTCTCCGAAGTGCCACATTAATTCTTCCAAAACACAACTGTGACCAGACCGTCCCTGAACCTCTCCATTTAGAACTCCCTCTTGTCTCTCTGCTCCAGTGGTGGCTTCTGATGTCCTAGAATGGAGAGATTCCCACACCACAAACTCACAGTACCTACTGCTCCCCTCTACTCTGACACCTTGCAGCTCCTAGTTGATTTGGAAGAAGACAAGATAACCATCTTAGACTCTCTAAGGCAGCAAAGTGTACAGCACCTGCACCAAAGGTTTGTCCAGAAGGCAGGATGAGTAGGCACCATGGCAATCCTTGCCCATTAGCCTTCTCCCCTAACCCTCCACATGCACCAGCCCAAAGCCGATTTTCTCAACGTTGCCCTAACACACCTAGTCTGCTGGGACTCCAATTTCACGATAATTCCACCTCCATGAAATCTTTCCCTCCACCCGCTTCTCACCTCCCAAACCACTTATAAATGACTCCATGGCTCAGAGGCTAAAACACCTGCCTCCAATGCGGGAGACCTGGGTTCAATCCCTGGGTCGGGAATATCCCCCGGAAAAGGAAATGGTAACCCACACCAGTACTCTTGCCTGGAGAATCCCATGGACAGAGAAGCCTGGTGGGCTACTGTCCACAGGGTCGCAAAGACTCGGACACGACTGAGCGACTTCACTTACTTACTTACTTATTTACTTACTTACCACCATCCAACCTGACCTGTTTATGATGCCTAGGTACAGGAAGTAACTAAGGGCAGCTGCTGCTGCTGCTAAGTCACTTCAGTCATGTCCAACTCTGTGCGACCCCACAGGCGGCAGCCCACCCAGCTCCTCTGTCCCCAGGATTCTCCAGGCAAGAATACTGGAGTGGGTTGCCATTTCCTTCTCTAAACTAAGGGCAGGATGCCTCTAATTCTATACCTGCTTACATCCTCAGTGCTTAACATGGTAACTTCCATGAGAAATTACTCAAGAGATATGCACTGGATAGTCAGTGGAGAAATACATGTGTAAAGAGTCATTCAAACATATCACATGGGATATGGAGAAAATGTAATACTCTAGGTGGTTACGAACATTGCCATCCCAAAATACACTGGATTGGAGTCTGGTAAAAACACAATCCTCAAACAGAACACCATCCCGAGGAATCGTCAATCCACAACATGTAGATTTCTAGGCAGCAGGGAGCTGAGCCAATCTGTTAGAGGATGTGGAAGTGAGACCATACATAGGCTCAACCTTCCTACACACCTGTCAGCTTGCTTCCTTTGATGCCACAGATCGCACAAATGAAAGCCACTCACAGCTATTTCTATGAACTGGTTTAGTCTCACTATCCTTACACTTCCTCATCAACAACTGTGCTCATTATTCTTCACTATCCTTAATGGTATTTACAGCTCCAGCTAAACTAACCTGCTAATCTGTTAACAGAAAACAAAATTTTTCTTACTGGCGCATTCGACCTCAACTGGAGACAGTGGTGTGCTCATGGCTAAATAGGAAGCGTGTAATCCAAGGAGCAGGCCCAGATTCCTTTCAGTGTCTATAAGAGGTGAAGACAGACTTCCCAAATCTGGTATGGTAACAACTTCTTGGTCAGGCTGGGAAAGATAAATTTCATTATCAGTATGAAATGAAAATAGAGTTAATTAACAACATTCAATCAAGAATTCCAACAGCTTTTATCCTTAAACAAGATACACTGCCATAATAAAGACTATGTCCTATAATAGTGAGCTCAAGCTGCTCCACAATAATAGAAGATTTTAATAACTGAGAGCAGACAGTACGCATAGGTCTACTGGTAGAAAATCCAAAGCAATGATAAACGACTTAACTAGAAAATTCCTGAGGAAGTCAGACAGAAGGTAGAACAGAAAGGGTTCAAATGAAAATAATCTTAAACACTGCTAGTCATATGACAACTTATAAACAAAATTAATTTTTCCCTTCTTAAGATCCTTTAAACATTACCCCTGAGGCATAAATTAATACATTTGGTCACTTCTATATACACATCTGGAAAGTCAATCTCAACATATAAATCCCAATGCTTATGAATATACAGAATGGGCATATTTCTATTCTAAAACACTATGCTATGAAATAGCTACTCCCCAAAAATACCTATCAAAATGTTAAGTCCTTCCAAACTTCTACACAGAATTACAATAAAATTGTAAAGATAAAAAGTTAACTTTGTGTGTGTGTGTGGATCAGGGTTTGTATTTCTCACAAATTAACAATTTTAAAATAGTTTTTCAAGATCAGTACATCATAAATCTTAACAGGAATAAATGCAAATTAGCTTATTTAAAAAATCTCTAAAAGATCTTTGCTTTTCATTTAATGATCCCTTCCTCAAAAGATTCAGCTATCAATACTTCAGGGTAAAAACTTATCAGAAATATCCAGAGAGGGTCCCCACTGATGTCCACCTTGCTCACCACACACACAGCCTCACCTCCAGATACTGACCAACACAGAAAGCATGCATTGATTCCCGTGTATCTTCAAACTGCAAAGCAGCTTCCAAAGCCACCACTGGGTCTTCCCCTACAAACTGAGCTGAAATAAAACAGACAGAAGTAACATGACTTCGGTACAGTTTTCCTAGCCATTTATTATATAAACAGGAAATAGACTGTGCAGGTTAACTCCAAAGTAATATGATCTCTCACTTTCTGCCAGGGCTGTCTGAGTCAACTCAAAACCTGGAACAAGTTCCAACAAATGTTGGAACAAAAACTGCATAATTATAAGAAATTCTTTAAATATGTCTGAATTTGCTGTAATAGAAAGTCACTGATAGACTAAAATGTGTGAGACCTGGAGCAGTTACTAAACTGATCATTTTAAACCAAATTAGATGGTCTACTTAAAATGACACATTCACAACCTTTATCCATAAAGTAAAAAAGCAACGCCTTACCAAGAATACTATTCCCTGTCAATGACTGCGTCTGGAAGTCCTTTATATCATACACTTTTCCATCAATCACAGTCCAGAAGCCTCCATCTTTATTGTGGTTCTCTAAATCAGCTTTGCGTATAAGTGTCACTTCCTCATTATTTCTACAGTTCTGACCTGTAAAAAATGACTCTGTGTATACAGAAACCAAAATCAATGAATCAATAGATCAATAGATAAAAGGACTAGAACAAATTGTGTGAAAGAACTACAAGGTGAAATAGACAAATCCACAAACACAATAAGAAATCAATATACATCTTACTATAACTACCACCACAAACAAAAATTCAACAAAGATACAGAACGACTTGAAAACAAAAACACAACATGATGGGATGAATAGTAAGTCTGGCCATATACCAAGCATCAAGCAAACTTGAAAAATTTCAAATAAGTCAAATTACAGAGCATGTAAAATGACTACAATGCAGTTAAGTTAAAAACCGCTAAGGGAATTCCCTGGTAATCCAGTGGTTAGGACTCTGTGGGTTCACTGTCAAGGGTTCAATCCCTGGTCAGGGAACTAAGATCCTGTAAGCTGTATGGTGTGGCAATAAATAAATAAATAAAACAAGTAACAAAAAATTAAAATCCCTACATTTGAAATTATGCTGTCATTATATCTATGTCATCCAAAATTCCCAGGAAAAAAATGACTGTGGGAATCAGAAAACTGAAACAAACAATAATGAAAATACTGCAAATCAATACTTGTGACATATAACTAAGTATATTTTTGAAGCCATTTCTATATTTAAATGTACATATTAGGAAAAAATAAAAGCTAAAAAGTTAATAAACATAAAATCAATAAAATTCAATGAGTTAACAATGATGCTTCAAAAAAAGAGAAAACTTCATTAGTCACCTTTGGAAGCATTAGGACTCCAACTTACTATTACAAAAAGCGGTTAATTAAGTTGGGCTGGGGGTGATGATGAATCACGCTAGGATTGTGTCTTTCCTGTGCAAACTGCCTCGTGCTACCAGTTGAGGGCAAGGTTTCTAGAGAACTGTACAGCGGACACACTATAGGAACCCCCTGGTCCACATGACAGAACTGAAGGGGGGCTACCCAGCACCACGGGCAAAACAGAAAGCACACAGCATGACCTCAGCAACACTCCAACCCAACAAAATGGAAACCAAATCTCAGCAAACCTATCAGCAGTTCATAGAAAATATCACTGACAAAAGATGTTACGACTTGAAGAGGAGAATGCAATAAACGAAGTTCAAAAAACGTGAAATTCTCCAGAACAGCCTATTTCTTTAAAAAAACAAACCATACAACCAAAGCGAGGGAGGAGAGCCTGGAAATACGCTGTTGGGTTAAAAAAAAACAAGAAGTATATATGACATTGACTACAGAGGACTTGTCTACATCCTGACTCAACATAACCACTAATAAAGAGAGTAATGAATCTGTTCATCTTAGAACAATGAGACTGTGGTTTCATTCTCCCAAAAAAGTTTTTATCATTAACAGTAATCTTTAAGGACAGAAATTTGTTTTAAAACAATACAATCAATCAGATAAAAAGCATAGGAGAGCTTGGGGAATGTAATTTTTTTTTTTTTTTTCTGGCCACGCCATGTAGCATGTAGGATCTTAGTTTCTGACTAGGGATTGAATCTGTGCCCCTGCAGTGGAAGCTTGGAGTCCTAAGCACTGGACTGCCTGGGAAGTCCTTGGGAATGTAAATACTTGATTGTACATTCATTATATTACTTTCTCTACTTTATCTGTTGGAACATTTTCATAATAAACATTACAAAAATCTCACTATGCTAACTAGCATAATTTCTCAAAAAGTTAGAAAAATTTCAGATTAAACTCTAAGGGGAAAAAAAAAAGTAAAGAACGGTGTAGTACCAGCACAATGACATTTAGAGCAGAAGAACCCAGAAATAAATCTTCACAATATAAAGGCAAATGATTTTTTTTTTTTTTTACAAGAACGGCAAGACCATTCAATGGGGAAAGGACAGTCTTTTCAACAAATGGTGCTGCAAAAACTGAATATTCAAATGCAGATAAATCAAGTTGGACCTGTATGTTTCACCATATACAAAAATTGACTCAAAATAGATTAAAAACCTAAACATAAGAGCTAAAACTATAAATAAAACTCTTAGAAAAAAACATAGGAGGAAAGCTTCATAACACTGGATCTGTCAATCATTTTTTTAGACAAGACACCAAAAGCACAGACAACCTTCATTAAAAAAAAGAAAAAATCAAAGGACACTATCAACAGAATGAAAAGGCAACCCACAGAATGAGAAAATATTTGCAAGTCATATATTTTCAGAACATGTAACAAACTTCAACTCAACAATGACAACAAGAAACTTGATTTAAAAGGAGGAAAAATACTTGAAAAGACATTTCTCTAAAGATACGTACATGGTAAACAGACTCATAAATAGATGCACACCACCACTAATCATTAGGGAAACCAAATCAAA
Organism: Neotragus moschatus; assembly: GCA_006410615.1. NCBI lineage: Eukaryota > Metazoa > Chordata > Mammalia > Artiodactyla > Bovidae > Neotragus > Neotragus moschatus. The sequence goes on along the minus strand of SJYA01003827.1, from coordinate 43,326 downwards.
ACTACAATGTAATACCACTTGATCCTAATAAGACGGCTACTTTTTTTTTAACTTTTTATTTTGTATTGGGGTATAGTCAATTAACAATGCTGTGACAGTTTCAGATGAACAGTGAAGGGACTCAGCCAAACCTATCTACTCTCCCCAAAACTTCCCTCTCACCCAGGCTGCCAAATAACACTGAACAAAGTTCCACATGCTATACAATAGGTCCTTGTCATCTGTTCATTTTAAATATAGCAGTGTGTACATGTTCATCCCAAACTCCTTTAACTATCTCATTTCCCATCCTTCCCCGGGCAATTTTAAGTTTCTTCTCTAAGACCATGAGTCTCTGTTTTATAAGTAATTTCATTTGTATCATTTCTTTTTAGATTTCACACACATGGGCTGTCATATGATATTTCTCCTGTCTGTCTTACTTCACTCAGTATTACAATCTCCAGGTAGGATGGCTATTATTTTTTAAAAAAAAACAAGTGTTGGCCAAGTAGGTGGAAAAATCAGAACTGCTTCTTTGTGCGTTGTCTGTGGGAACTTCAAATGGCACAGCTACTGTGGAAAACAGAATGGCAATTCCTTAAGAAGTTAAAAATGGAATTATCAAGTGCACTGGTGCTCAGTCACTCAGTTGTGTCCGACTCTTTGACCCCATAGACTGTAGCCTGCCAAGCTCTGCTGTCTAGGCAATTGTCCAAGCAAGAATTCTGAACTGACTTTTGGCTGTATATCCAAAAGAAGTGAAAGCAGGGACTCAGACATCTGCACACCCATATTCACAGCAGCATTAATCACAACAGCCAAAAGGTGGGAACTAACAGGTGAATGTTACATCTGTCACAGACAAAGAAGACAGAGATATACATACACACAATATACACATAAACGTGATAAAATACCACTCAGTCATAAAAAAGAATGAAATCTGCCATGTGCAACATGAATAGAAAAAACTGTATAATCATCAAGAGATGCAGAAAAAAGTATTTGAGGAAATTTAATGTCCATTCAGAAACCAAAGGAAACATCCTTAATATTTTAAGGTATCTACAAAGGAAAAACAACAACAAATATCATACTTCATACGTGAACTTAGGGTAGTTTTTCCTCTGCTCCTAAGGGCAAGACAAGAGTGCCCATTTTTACCATTTCTATTGCACAGTGCACTAGAGGTGCCAGTTAGTATGGTCTGGCAGGAAGTTCACACTCAGAAGCAGACACAGGCAGAGAGCCACTGATTTAGTCAAAGGTGGTACTACAGAGGAGAGACCACAACAGTCCTTCCACCCAAGAGTGCTGGCACAACGATCCTACAGACAAAACGCCTATGGAAAAAAATGGCATATGATCTCTAGGCATGGAGGTGGAACAGTGAGTGCTTCCCACTTCGTAGAGATGAAGACCAATACAATCACTGTGGAAATCTGGTATTCTGTACTAAAGCACGCCTTAGAAACCACAAAGAAACAGACGAACATTTAAGCAATTAATTTGTCACGGGTCACATGCCTATCTGATAAAACAATCAACAGAAGCAGGGGAACAGCAAGCACAAAAGCCCGGAGAAACCCTTCAGTACGACAGAGACAGTGTTTGGGAAGGTTCTGCTTAATAAATGGTTTCCACTGTAATCAGTCTCAAAGTTGATTTTGGTAATTTTGTGTCTATGTTACACTTCACAATAAAAAAATGTCTTATAATAACTATGTCTGAACTGCTGATCAAATTATAAGCTCTCAACCATATAGAGTAAACAGACAAAAATCACAAATGACCATTTAAGTTCACCAAAGTAGATGAATTGTGTTGAAAATATTAGCTATAATAAAGAAATAAAAAATAATGTTCAATATCCTAAGGCTAGTTATTTTCCTCAGAACACTTGTTACTTTTTGTGTTAAGTAATACCTATAAAAATGACAGCCTACAATGGTAGAAAGGCCTACCTTGCTTCAGCTTTCCTATAAAATGAAAGGTAAAGCACAATTAATTCTGTAAGTCCAGGAAGTCATAATGCTTAGACTTAGATTCAAAAGTGTCAAAGTTTAAAACTTTGAAAAGATAAGTTGCATTTCAATTTGGTAAGCACTAGCGACTGAGCGGCTTCACTTTCACTTTTCACTTTCATGCATTGGAGAAGGACATGGCAACCCACTCCAGTATTCTTGCCTGGAGAATCCCAGGGATTGGGGAGCCTGGTGGGCTGCCGTCTATGGGGTCGCACAGAGCTGGACATGACTGAAGCGACTTAGCAACAGCAGCAGCAGAGACAGAAAGGATGGGAAGTACCCAGCAGACTATGGAAATTCCGTAACTCATTAACATCACATAAGGCCACTGAGTTTAAGAAAGCCTTTCCATATCAATGTCTGCCTCCAAAGCAGGATCATAACTAATCACTTCAACTGTATCTTCTAGAGACAATTTCCAAGAAAGGATTTTCCAGAATGCTCTAAAATAATCCAATTCAGGATATAACAACTATTACTAACAAATTTTTCTTAAATACAACCCAAAACTATTCTGATGTGGATGATCTTTGTTTTCCACTTACACTACCATCAAAGTCGCTTCAGTTGTGTCTGACTCTGCGGCCCCATGGACCGCAGTCTGACAGGCTCCTCTGTCCAAGAGACTCTCCGGGCAAGAATACTGGAGTGGGTTGCCACCTCCTTCTCCACACTACAATCAGTGAAAATGGCAATAACTGGTGCTCCTTTGTCAAATTAGTGTTTCAAATGAAAGAGAAGACTAGGACAAAACTTTCCCCAGTGCAAGTCCTTAAGTGAAGATGCCATACCCATGATGCCAGGCCAGGCTAACTCTTCAAGGTCATCCCTCTCCTTTCCTGGTGCCAGGTGGTTGAACCGATCCAGATGTTCTAACAAGCCACCCAGTAGAGGGACAGCTCCAGCCTCTTGCATGAGACCAGCATTTTTACTGAGCAGAAGCACTATAGACACTACTAGTTCTGGAAGGAGAATACCTACATTTAGAAAGAAAAAGAAAAAAGGCATAAGACTTAAAACAAAAGTCTTTATCTTATAAAATCACTTTACAAGCTTGGGCTATGTTTAAATCCTGAAAAATCACAAGGAACACCTGTCCTTCAGTATACTCTACAGGATTATTCTACCTTTCATTTTGAAAGAAACAAACAGAGGTATCAAACAGAACCCTTTGAGTTATAAAAATACTTTTTGAAAACACCATTTCAACACAAAAGGAGTAGCTAGAGTTTTTTATTCAGAAAAACTAAGTGTTTTCAACTAAGTTAATCATCAGGAAAAAAGCACTCAATCATAATAATCTGTCATAGAATTAACTTGAAAAAAAATACTAAGCAATATAGAAATTTATTAAGGTCCTTAAGGGGCAACTAATTCTCATGTTGTTGAAATAAAATTAGACAATTACCATTTACTTCACTATTGAAGTGCTAATAATGGTGGTATGACCCTAAAGCACTAATTCTATTTACACCAGGTTGCTTAACTCTAGAATTGCAACTAAAAAAGCAAATGGTTAAAGATTGGGACTAGATATAGCCTAGTCTACAGTACTAGACATGTAGTCTAGTCTACAGGACTAGATATATGAGATAAAGGCATGCAAGTTTATCACAAAATGATACATTTTAAATCATATCAATCTCCAAAAATAAATACATGCCGACATTTAGGAAACAAGGTAAGTACCAGTGAAGTCCCCTTCCACAATGCAGGCCACCTCTGCAAAGTGCCGCCAGCTGGTGGAAGCAATGCTGGCTGCCACAGGCAGTATGTCTCCAATGTGTGTGCACAGAAGGGCTGTGTACTTCTTCAGCAAGGACCCGACCCCCATCAGTTCAGGACCTGGAGGGGAGATGTAGAGAATTTCATTTACACTATCAAAACTTACCTTGTAAATAAACTTCACTGCTTCACTATTCTATCTTTATCTATTACATCTTTTACCTATAATAATTTTTTCAAACAGCAGTGGTTATTAACCCCTACTTAGTCCTTGGCTCCTTTTACAGCACATAATTTGAAAAACAGTGAGTTTGGATATATCAATTTTTAAACACTCAACTACACAGGTGTTTAAAAACACTAAACCAAAGTTATAACTTAGAGTTTTAAAACCTTATATCCAATACACATGTTTTTCAAGTCCAAATCTTAAAGCCTGAAAATTACTCTCAATGAACAGTTACGTGGTTTTCAATGTCATAAAAAATCTTCAACTCTTCCTGCTACGTGACTCTTAATAGCGTTTTAGTCCTTGTGAGTTTATGACACCTCTTTCAGACTGAAATGGTTCACTGATTTCAACCTGAAATTTTCCATCTTCTACAGGTGCCTAACTATTTTCAGGAAGTAATCAAGTTGTTTTAGAACACACTAGCTATAAAGACACTAACAAAAGTAGCAGACCCTTCCATCCCTGGCACAGAACCATCCCTAAAAAGCTAACCCCTCCTCTGGAATTGGTGCAAAGTGCTCTACTCTACACTGCACACAGAACTGAGCTCTTTCTTACATATCATCCTCATTCTCACAGGCACCTTCAAGTCTCATCCTAACTCTGGTGGGTGAGGAAGCAACAACTCCCAGGAGAGTCTGTCCCATATCCAGCAGCTAATAAACTAAAGCTATAACTGAGATTCTCTTCCTCCAACAATGATGCATTTCTCCTACTATATTCATCTAGCTTATCAGGGTGACATACAAATATTAGGTCACAATCCTGTCCCCATATTATGTCAGCCTCTAACAGTCCGTAACTAACATGTGGAATAAGTCTAAGAGACCTTCTATAAGACTAACCTGAACATAAAGCATGTTATTTCTCATGTCTAAGGAATTTAAATGTTAACACAATGAAATAAAAATACTGATGAGTTTAAAACAGAAATAACTGTCCAAAAAAAAAAAAAAAGTAGATGCAAAATAAAGTCCTCCAAAATCGGAACATCTAATAGTATAAGACCTACACATGTGGGCCATGCAGAACAGGTATGTCAAAAAGCCTAAATAAAAAAGTCAAAACACATACAAGACACTTTAACACTTAAAGTAACTTACTAGAAATTTCTGAAGTCTGACCAACACTTTCTCCTGGATAAAGTTTACTGATAAGTAAGCGCTGAAAACGCAGCAACAAATCCAATGAAGCAGACCTTTCACGACTATGTTGCTCAAAGTCTAGACATGATGATATCCGACGGGCAACATCTTTCAATCTGGCTACTGTCTGAGAAGCAATGTTTCTATGCAGGAGAAAGAGAATTGCAAAATTAAGCAAGTTACATTTGTCTTTAAAGTGGGGAGGGATGCAAAAAAAAAAAAAAAATCACAACATAAATTAAAATCAGAAATGAAGACCATACACCCATGTGACCTGTGGCTGGCTTCCTTCTCCAATGTGTGTCAGGTGTATCTGCAATAAGCATACATCATTCAAAACTAAGCAGAGGCACACAGAAGACACTAAAAGGTAGAACGATGCCTCTTGCCTTACAAATGTGCTCCTAAGGAGCTGCATGGAATAGTCCAAAATAATAGAAAACTACTCTATAAACCTTTGGAAGGAAAAGTAACTGTTATATAATTTTTTATCCAAAGTTGCATTTCAAATACAAATGTAACACTATTCTTAAAGATAAGATCCACTCACATTTCTGCATCTGCCTCACAAGTCTACCTTCAGACCTACTCAATTAAGCACCAGAGTGGGCCATGTGAGGGATACCCAGGGCTCAGAAAGTACAAGAAGGAAGACTAAAGTGGGTACAAATAAAACACATCACAGTAAGAGGTGCTCAAAGAACACAGAAACAAGGAAAGGAGCAGAGGGTCTGATTTCAACTGCAGGATCCAACTTGAGTAATGAACCATCAGTAGGTAAACGGGGAGAAAAGAGAAAGCATAATTAGAACAGCAGTAAATGTTCCATGAGCAGAATGCAAAGGAACAAGGGCACAGAGGTCAAGACAAAGAAGGGGAGCAGACACAGTGGACAGTGTAGGAGACAGAGTGCCAGGCTGCCAGGAATACATTCTGCAATGCTCAGCCACCGAGTTTTGAAAGAAATGTGCTATCCTTTTTGTGTCCAAGAAGGTAACTCGAGTGAGTGTGAAGGCAGATTAGAAGGCACGGAGAACACTAGATCAGACCCGATCACTCAGGGACAGTCCCAGCACCAAGCAGACAAGGCCTGACCTGCAGTCCTGAGAAGATTCAAGAAAGTGAGTTAGAGAAAGAAAAGAGCCAAAGCAGAGCCTGGCTGGAAACTTCTGTCAACGCAGCCCCACCACACTAGCCCTGTTCCAGCCAAGAGCACCTGGCATAGTCACCGAGCAGAAAAGTCCAGAACCTCTGCACAACACCAGGCCACGGAGAAGCATTCTGCACCACTTCTTTGATTTCTTACACAATAGCAGGTTTACGAAGAACCTCCATCAACCATATCTGCCCCCAGGGCTCAGTCCAGGAACTCCTTCTGTCCTCACTCTACTCTACCTACAGCAGTGGAGTGAGAACAGAAGCAGAAGACACACACCAACATACACAGGGTTGCAAACAAAAGGCAACAGGGAACCCCGTCTTGTGCTCAGCACTCCCAACCACACAAAATGCAAGTGGGTACTCAGGGTTTGTTTTCAGTTCACCTCGTCTTCCTGCTCCATGACCTGATAAGCTGACCTGATAACCTGCCCTGGTAACTGTATCACTAAAAGAAAGGTCTAGAATCTGGCTTTTATATCATACATGCTAGAGCAAAATATACTAACAGAACACAATATAAATGTTAACTTATTTCCCTAATGGAAAATTCAGAACCACAGTCAAAGTGTATAATTCTGACAGAGTTCATTGACTTAAAAATCTTCATAGCTCTCTATTTCCAAATATAAATGGTTTTCTGTGGCTCTTTGTCAGCATAGGAGTTACTCTGCAATCTGTTTCATGGCTTACTTTGGGCAAACTACAATTTCTCCAACCTGTTTTCCAAATAATAAAATGCATCACGTCTCCAAAATCGCCAAACTGTAAACCTTCAGATTATTTTTCAACAACTGCATCAGCCAAGTCAACACGTGAGTCTCATTTAGTCACAAAACCTTAAGGTCGGAAATAAATGTTAAAGTCTATCTCTGTAAGAAGAAAGGCAAATTATCTAGGCTTATGAAAAGAGCCAAGATCACAGGCATTCTGTTAGTGAGAAAGTCATTCGTGCGTTTTTCTTTTTTCTTTCCCAAAAATCTTTAAGGTACTATTTACTTCCATGATTCAGTTTTTGTTTTGTGTTTTCCAAATAGACGTTATCTTCATTATAAACTTGTTGTGGGGCCAACTCCTGCCTGCGTGCCAAAGGAACCAAAGTAAAGAGGAAGGTTCAGAAGACAATGTAAGAATGGCACAGAGAACATGGTGCAACAGGAAACGTCTGCCAGGGACTTACACGTGTAACTTAGACTGTCTACCAGTCACATAAATAAAAGTAAAAAGAACACGCAAAAACAGTGTTAATACTATACTTATTACCATATATTTAAAATATTATCATTTCAATGTAAAACCAATAAAAAACACTGAGAGTTTTATGTTAGTTCTTTTTACACAAAGTCTTCAAAAGTCATTGTGTATATCTGTATATTTGTACATTTGTATATTTTCTGTATTTTGTACATTTTCAATTCAGATAACTAAATTTTCACTGCAAATACTTGATCTGCACTTAAGACTCATGAAAATGAAGAGATGAAAAGGTAAATTCATATGGCTAAGTTATTCCAAACAGAACTAAGTTTTCTAATAGTTAAATCAGGTCTAAGATTTAATTTGAATTTTAATTAATAAAAAAATAAAATCTCAGTGTCTTGGCTACATTGTGGACACATTTCAAATGTTCATCACATCAGTGTGGCAAATGACTGCCAGACTAAATAGCATAGGTGCAGGCAGGTAAGAGGGACAGGTCTCTACACACCAGTCTGAACAGGCAGGAGAGCAAGAGAGCTGGCCTCTCCTGAGGACGATAACCTACCACAGGGTGGAGAACAGGGAGCCCAGTGCTGGCTGGCAGTGAGACCAGTGGGCCCAGGCACAGCCTCCACCGCGAAGGAAGGTGCAGTTAAGAACACAGAAAAGCATGTCTTGAGTTACATGGTTTTGCTTTAAAACTTCTGCAAAGCAATGACCATTTTCTCACTTGATCCTTAACTAAGTCTTTAATGTAAACACTACTGTTATTACTCCCACAGTTACCACACTGGCCAGAGTTTCAGCTGCCAACTTTACCCAAGCAGTCACCACTGAAATTTTCCAGGAAAAATTCTCAAGCTCTTTTCATTACCACCAACTACACTGAGTTAATTCACTTTATTTCAAATTGTGAATCTGAAGATTAGAATGTACAAACATTGATTTTTAAAGAAACCATCATCAGATTATTTTTAAAAATAAGAAAAAGCTTTTTAATTAGCATTTACTAAAATCTATAAAAGGAACTACCTATAAAACATCCTCTTTTAAAAGCCACAGTGTGCCTAGTAAACTCTGGTGTTTCCTCATGTGGAGGGCAGGCCAACCCACACAAGCACACCCGCCACTGCTCTGGATTTAGGGCTTGCTTTCCTTTCTGTATAAAAACTAAANGGCAACAGGGAACCCCGTCTTGTGCTCAGCACTCCCAACCACACAAAATGCAAGTGGGTACTCAGGGTTTGTTTTCAGTTCACCTCGTCTTCCTGCTCCATGACCTGATAAGCTGACCTGATAACCTGCCCTGGTAACTGTATCACTAAAAGAAAGGTCTAGAATCTGGCTTTTATATCATACATGCTAGAGCAAAATATACTAACAGAACACAATATAAATGTTAACTTATTTCCCTAATGGAAAATTCAGAACCACAGTCAAAGTGTATAATTCTGACAGAGTTCATTGACTTAAAAATCTTCATAGCTCTCTATTTCCAAATATAAATGGTTTTCTGTGGCTCTTTGTCAGCATAGGAGTTACTCTGCAATCTGTTTCATGGCTTACTTTGGGCAAACTACAATTTCTCCAACCTGTTTTCCAAATAATAAAATGCATCACGTCTCCAAAATCGCCAAACTGTAAACCTTCAGATTATTTTTCAACAACTGCATCAGCCAAGTCAACACGTGAGTCTCATTTAGTCACAAAACCTTAAGGTCGGAAATAAATGTTAAAGTCTATCTCTGTAAGAAGAAAGGCAAATTATCTAGGCTTATGAAAAGAGCCAAGATCACAGGCATTCTGTTAGTGAGAAAGTCATTCGTGCGTTTTTCTTTTTTCTTTCCCAAAAATCTTTAAGGTACTATTTACTTCCATGATTCAGTTTTTGTTTTGTGTTTTCCAAATAGACGTTATCTTCATTATAAACTTGTTGTGGGGCCAACTCCTGCCTGCGTGCCAAAGGAACCAAAGTAAAGAGGAAGGTTCAGAAGACAATGTAAGAATGGCACAGAGAACATGGTGCAACAGGAAACGTCTGCCAGGGACTTACACGTGTAACTTAGACTGTCTACCAGTCACATAAATAAAAGTAAAAAGAACACGCAAAAACAGTGTTAATACTATACTTATTACCATATATTTAAAATATTATCATTTCAATGTAAAACCAATAAAAAACACTGAGAGTTTTATGTTAGTTCTTTTTACACAAAGTCTTCAAAAGTCATTGTGTATATCTGTATATTTGTACATTTGTATATTTTCTGTATTTTGTACATTTTCAATTCAGATAACTAAATTTTCACTGCAAATACTTGATCTGCACTTAAGACTCATGAAAATGAAGAGATGAAAAGGTAAATTCATATGGCTAAGTTATTCCAAACAGAACTAAGTTTTCTAATAGTTAAATCAGGTCTAAGATTTAATTTGAATTTTAATTAATAAAAAAATAAAATCTCAGTGTCTTGGCTACATTGTGGACACATTTCAAATGTTCATCACATCAGTGTGGCAAATGACTGCCAGACTAAATAGCATAGGTGCAGGCAGGTAAGAGGGACAGGTCTCTACACACCAGTCTGAACAGGCAGGAGAGCAAGAGAGCTGGCCTCTCCTGAGGACGATAACCTACCACAGGGTGGAGAACAGGGAGCCCAGTGCTGGCTGGCAGTGAGACCAGTGGGCCCAGGCACAGCCTCCACCGCGAAGGAAGGTGCAGTTAAGAACACAGAAAAGCATGTCTTGAGTTACATGGTTTTGCTTTAAAACTTCTGCAAAGCAATGACCATTTTCTCACTTGATCCTTAACTAAGTCTTTAATGTAAACACTACTGTTATTACTCCCACAGTTACCACACTGGCCAGAGTTTCAGCTGCCAACTTTACCCAAGCAGTCACCACTGAAATTTTCCAGGAAAAATTCTCAAGCTCTTTTCATTACCACCAACTACACTGAGTTAATTCACTTTATTTCAAATTGTGAATCTGAAGATTAGAATGTACAAACATTGATTTTTAAAGAAACCATCATCAGATTATTTTTAAAAATAAGAAAAAGCTTTTTAATTAGCATTTACTAAAATCTATAAAAGGAACTACCTATAAAACATCCTCTTTTAAAAGCCACAGTGTGCCTAGTAAACTCTGGTGTTTCCTCATGTGGAGGGCAGGCCAACCCACACAAGCACACCCGCCACTGCTCTGGATTTAGGGCTTGCTTTCCTTTCTGTATAAAAACTAAACCAGGAGCCAGGTTGACACAGAGAGGAGTTGTGTTACATAAAGGACAATAATTTTTCACTGTCTAACAAATGCCTTTCAGAAACCACCCTGCTCTTTCACTTTTCTTGAAGGGCACTGTGACACAGGCTGACATTTTTCAGCCAACAGTGAGTGACTATTTCAGCCCTTATCTATGTTAGTCTCTGTTCATAGTCTGACTCTCACTGAATCTTACCTCCTTCTGATAAGTCCTTCAAATATAATGCTCACCATTTTTTTATTTACTTCCGCTTTTAAAAGTTGTCTTAGGAATGAATATATATAAATCTATGATAGACATAATGGCCAATGACACAACTAACTATAAAAAAAAAAAATCTTACCATGGTGATTTTCATTTTTATCTGCCTACTTACCAATGGAGATAAGAATCTCATCCTACACTTATCACATACTCCAGTCTTCTCTTGTGTGGAAACCTTGGCATCTCTACTTCATACACTCTAACCTCTCACTTCTTCTATATCTAACAGTCTGCTCTAAAGTCTGTCCGAGGTACTTTTTGGAGTATTTCCTCAACAACTGCAGACATTTTTGAGTCCCCAGCACTCAATCTATCTTATTATGAAAATCAATAATTCTATTAAAATACATCTAATACTATTTACCTAAGAAGCTGCTGAATAAGCTGAACCAGAGGCAAGCACTGTTTTCCAGAAGATTCATAGATTCCTGTATTAATAAGATCTTTATCCAGTGGAGTCCTACTTCTATGAAATGTTGAGGCATTTGCTTCCTGTTCATCAATTTCTTTTTCCTTCTGAGCTTCTTTTTTGGCTTCAATATCCTGTAATTCACGAAGCACAAATTGGTTACCAGTAGTCTTAGAATCAGGCATGGAGGCACCGTGGGCTGAGCCTGGACCCCACAGCCTAGCTGTGAGCTGACCCACACACCTGGGGACACTGGCTCACAGCCAACCACTGAAAATCACACTGCTCAGCTGCTCTGTTTGTAAACAGACAATTTGTCCTACAAACCCAACGTCCAGGCTGCCAATGCAAATGCTCTCCAGCCTCTGTGAAGCTCTTAAAATTTTTACTCCTGCTACTGGCCCTCACAACACCCAATGTGATCACCTAGGCAGAAACTATTTGCTTTGTAAACATAAAGCAAGAAACCACAGAATGAGAGGATATATCCACAAGCCCTGTATCTGACATGGGACCTAAAAAAATAAAGAATTCTTACAACTCAAAAATTAAATGATAAATTACCCAGTTGTAAAGTAAGCAAAAAATGAATGGACATATCTTCAAAGAAGATATACAAATAGCTAATGAGCACATGAAAAGATATTAGCCGTCAGGGAATTTCGCATCTGTCAGGACAGTAGAACAAAAAAGATAAATAGTATTAACAGCAAGCACTAGCAAGGATATGGAGAAACTGGAATTGACATACAGTGTTACTGGGCATGTAAAATGGTACGGTCACTTAAGAAAACACTCTGGCTATTCCTCAAAACATTACTCACAGAGTTACCATAACATTCGGCAACTCCACTCCAAGGTGTATGCCCATAAGGAATAAACACAGATGTCCACAAAAAAACCCACACACAAATATTCAAACAGCATTATTCACAGTAACTTAAAAGAGGGAACAATCTAAATGTCGATCAGCTGATAAATATGTAAACAAAATGTGCTGCATTCATACAAGAGAACACTGTTTAGCAATTTTAAAAAATTAAGTACAATATGAAGGTCACAACCTCACTCAACTTTGAAAACACTGTTAACTGGAAAGAGCCAAATACAAAAAGCCACACACTGTATAAATTCACTTATATGAAATGTCCAAAACAGAAAAATCTTTACAAACATAAAGCGGATTAGTGGTAGTCAGTGGCTGCAAGGAGTGGGGAATGGGCAGAAATGATTAAGGAGCACAAACTTTCTTTCTGGAGTGAGGTTAAGTGAGGAAATTAGACATTAGTGACGATGGCTGGAAAATTCTTCAGATATACCAAAAAAAAGTCACTTTAAAAAACTGAATTTTACACTAGGTGAAGTAGAACTCAATAAAATCATTTTAAACAAGCTCTGAAGGAGGTATCTTTTGCCAGTCAAATGCAACCAATGTTCCTGAGGATGTACTATATACCAAGCATGCCTCAAGCAGTCAAATTTACTCTGAAAAAAGCATATAACTTCTTTCCTTCTGGTCTTTATTGTCTAACAGTAAACACCAGAATAAGTCTAAACACAACAGTCTGCTCCATCCTGAGAAGTGGCTGGACTAGAACTGTGCCACCCACAATTAAGGTAAGAAGGCAACATGGGTTGGAAAGCTTAAAATTGTGTGTGCTTTTGACCAAATTTTATTACTAAAACTTTTTCCTATCAGTTCAGTTGCTCAGTGATGACCAACTCTTTGCAACACCATGGACTGCAGCACACCAAGCCTGCCCATGTATCACCAACTCCAGAGCTTGTTCAAAACAGCATCCATTGAGTCAGTGATATCATCCAACCATCTCATCCTCTAGCGGCCCGTTCTCCTCCTGCCTTCAAACTTTCTAAGCATCAGGGTCTTTTCTAATGATTCAGTTCTCCGCATCAGGTGGCCAAATTGTTGGGAGCTTCAGCATCAGTACTTCCAATGAATATTCAGGACTGATTTCCTTTAGGATTGACTGGTTTGATCTCCTTGTAGTGCAAGGGACTCTCAAAGAGTTATCTACAACACCACAGTTAAAAAGCATCAATTCACCAGCACTCAGCCTTCATTATGGAGAAGGCAATGGCACCCAACTCCAGTACTCTTGCCTGGAGAATCCCATGGATGGAGGAGTCTGGTGGGCTGCAGTCCATGGGGTCGCTAAGAGTCAGACACGACTGAGCGACTTCACTTTCACACATTGGAGAAGGAAATGGCTAACCCACTCCAGTGTTCTTGCCTGGAGAATCCCAGGGACGGGGGAGCCTGGCGGGCTGCCGTCTATGGGGACGCACAGAGTCAGACACAACTGAAGCGACTTAGCAGCAGCAGCAGCCTTCATTATAGTCCAAATCGCACATCCATACAAGACTACTGGAAAAACCATAGCTTTGACTAGACAGACTTTTGTCAGCAAAGGGATGTCTTTGCTTTTTAATATGCTGTCTAGGTTTGTCATAGCTTTTCTTCCAAAGAGAAAGTGTCTTTCAATTTCATGGCTGCGGTCACGATTTGCAGTGATTTTGGAGTCCAAGAAAGTACAGTCTGTCACTGTTTCCATTGTTTCCCATCTATTTGCCATGAACTGATGGGACTGAATGCCATGATCTTGAATTTCTGAATGTTAAGTTTTAAGCCAGCTTTTCCACTCTCCTCTTTTACTTTCATCAAGAGGCTCTGTAGTTCCCCTTTGCTTTCTTCCGTAAGGGTGATGTCATCTGCATCTTTGAGGTTATTGATATTTCTCCTGGCAATCTTGATTTCAGCTTGTGCTTCATCCAGCCCAGCATTCTGCATGATGTACTCTGCATATAAGTTAAATAAGCAGGGCAACAATATGCAGCCTTGACGTACTCCTTTCCCAACTTGGAACCAGTGTATTGTTCCATGTCGGATCTCACTGTTGCTTCTTTTCATTTTTTAATTGAAGGATAATTGCTTTACAGAATTTTGTTGTTTTCTGTTAACTGTTGCTTCTTGACCTGCATACAGATTCCTCAGGATGTGGGTAAGGTGCTCTGATAGTCCCATCTCTTTAAGAATTTTCCACAGTTTGTTGTGATCCACACAGACAAAGGCTTCAGGCAGTGAATGAAGCACAAGTAGATGTTTTCCTAGTCTACATATCATAGCTCCCATCAGGTAAACTGTTACACTGAGCCACAGGAGACTCAGGAAGAGAAGGAAGCAACCTAGAATCAACAAACTGCCACTCACTAGCCATGACACCTTAGCACCACTATTAACTTCTATGGTACTTCTGTGTCCATGCCTATAAAATGAAATTTTAAGACAACTTTTTCCATTAGTAAAAAAAATTCACATTTTCTGGCAATACAAGAAAAATTTTAACAGAAAAAATTTCTCTGTCCTACGGCCTTTCTCTCTTCGCTGTATGGTGTATTCACATTAGTAAAAGTGAAGTCACTCAGCCATGTGTAAATGTTTGCAACACCATGGACTATAGCTTACCAGGCTCCTACGTCCATGGGATTTTCCAGGCAAATGTACTGGAATGGGTTGCCATTTCCTTCTCCAGGGGATTTTTCCCAGCCCAGGGATCGAACCTGGGTCTCCTGCATTGCAGGCAGACACTTCACCATCTGAGCCACCAGGGGAGCCCCTGTGTATTCACATTATGCATGGACTAAACCTCCTCATCAGCAGATATACCTGCTCAACCAAAGAGAAACATTCTACCAGGATCAACAAGTAATGCCTTAAAAGAAAACCCTCCTTCTTAATTTTCTAAGGGGCCATGAGGAGGCTTAGATCTGGACTGTGTAAACTGTCAATAATACCATCATTTAATGTACAACCCTCTACCTCAAAAAACTTATATAACTGTGCCTTGACTTGTAATGGGTGCAATAGTTCTCAAATTTCTGAGATGCTGTTCCTGGGGTATAATCCTGTATTTGGCTTGAATAAAATTTTCTATCCCTTCTTTAGATTCACTGATTTTTTTTGTCGACATCAACATGGCTGACAAAGTTAAAAGAGAAAATGAACGTAAAGTACACAGCACGGCATCTGAGGGAGAAAAGGCACACAATGCACCATACTTGCTACTAACATCATTATATGTTTGACTGCTTCTAATTTTTTTCAATTTAAGCAAAATATTTTCACAACATTTTTAATACACTCACATCATCCAATTTTATCAAAGTTTTTAAATTGAAAACTATTATGACGAGAGCAACAAAAGTAGCTATGAATGACAAATATGCACATGCAAACACAAACTGACACCCCACCCTGCTCCCAGAACAGCTACAGTCTTTAGAAAAAGACTGACATGCCTCATGCTAATGAGGTCAAGAAAGGGCTAGAACTCGCATACAGGCTGCCTAAATGTGCAATAAATGGCACAATCACGTTGGGAAATTGAATACATTCACCCTGGAATCCAGCAAATTCTAATTCAGAGTATTTACCCAAAAGAAAAAACAAGCGTTCACTAAAGGACTTGTACACAGCATGACCACAGCAGCTTTAATAATCAAAAATCATCGTATGTCTACCAACAAGAGAATGGATATATCAACAGTGCCATAATCACACAAGGAAGCACTTCTCAACAGCAAAAATTAATAATACATCCAACATATCTGAATCTAAAAATCATTATCAAGGCAAAATAAAGCTAACACAAATCAGTACATATTGTATGATATCATTTATGTTAAAATCAAAACTGGCCAAAAAAATTTTTTTTAATTTTTACTTATTTACTGAGTTAGTGTTGGCTGCACTGGTCTTTGCTCTGTAAACGTGCTTTCTCTAGCTGTGACAAGCAGGAGCTACTCTCCAGTTGCAGTGTGTGGGCTTCTGGGTGCAGTGGCTTCTCTTGTTACAGAGCGCACCAGCTTTCGTAGTTATGCCACTCTGGACTCAGGAGTGGGGAGCCCAGGTTTAGTTATTCCTCTGCATGTGGAATCTTCCTGGACCAGGGACTGAACTCAGGTCCCCTGCATTGGCAGGCAGATTCTTAACCACTGGAAGTCCTTAACCAATGAAGTCACCCAAACTGGCCAACATCTTCTGAGAGAGGCAGGAAAGTATGCTAACTTCACATGCAAAGGGGCACAAACGCACTTTCTGGGTTGATAGCAATGATTTATATTATGATTGGGGTACCTGTCAAATTCACTTATTAATAGACACAAAGTGGGTATATTTTATCATAGTTAGTAACTCAGTTCTTTTAAACTACTAGAAAAGTTTTAATTACAGAAATATTTGGATGTTACTAAAAGTCTTATGTTTCAAAGTTTTTTTAATTCTGGCAAAGTTTCAATCTCAGCTCACTGGTAAGTAAAATCGCTTCCATCAGCTCATACACACACACACATATTCCTGGACCATACCTGGATTTCTGCAGTAATGGCTGCATTTAAAGCTGATTCTAAGCCTCCATCAGCCATTAAGCTGCCCACGAGAAGATCAATCATGAATCGACGACCTGGACTTATGTTAACTTCATTACCTGAAACTGGAAAAGGGCAAGTGTTTTCGCCAGTGTGTGGTAAGCACCATTCCCTGCCAGCACTCCTCCTGTGCCAGCCCCACACCACCCCTGTTCCTGGCCCAAGCCCACCTGCACAGGGTAGGAGAGCAGAGAGTGCCCGTGCCCGTTCCTCGGCAGTAGGCAGCAGCACTGACCACCCGCTCTGCAACACAGCCTGGGCGGCCGCCTGTACAGTACTCAACACACCCGCACTGCTGGCCAGGGCCACCACGGTCTGCTTCAGGCTGTTGAGGAGGACGCTGCCCAGACCTAAACCAAGGAATTCTGGGTCAACCTGGTGACTAATGGCAGCATGCAACTGAAAGGAGAAAAACAATTTTCACTTAGAAGCCCTTAAAATGAATGCTTTTCAAATTTTTATTAAAGATGAAATAATACCTCAAATTGAGTTTTATTCAAATAGTAAAGGAAACACTTCCAGTATATTTTTTTAACTAGACTAAAAAATGTTTATCCATAGTAATTGAGAATCTGAGGTAAAGTATTTCATAAGAGGAATTTTTTAAACCTAACTATAAGTACATATACAGAGAAGCTCAATATCAACAAACATGTTAAACCCTGTGGAAATAGCACCTCTACCCCCTCTCAACCACCCATATCATAGAAATATGGACTATAATACAGCCAAAAAAGTATTAAAAGAGTAGATAGTCAAGCTGAGGGTATATAAGGAAATGCCTCAAGAGCCAAACCAGGACTCACACAGACACATACACGACAGGAGCCAAGGGGTTCTGGGCTCTGAGAGCACACCAAAGCGTTTTGAGACACAGGACGCCCACTGAAGAGGAGCTGCCTGTCAGTCAGCCAGGATCTGGGCGCAACATACGCACACAAAGCTTTGGGCACAGAGAACCCACAGGAAATCAAAGACTCAGCCTGCCTTACAAGCAGAGGTGAAATCAAATTCATACCAATCATCTAGGTATGGATATCACAAGTCAAGAACTGAACACCAAAACTCGTCTAGAGCCGGAGGAACTCAATGGAACCTCACAGACAAAAGTGTAAAACTGCCCTCTGAGAACATGTCCAAAGCTAAGCATAAATCCTAGACATAATGTATTAAAATCACAAAACAAGGGCAAAAATCCAACAGGTTACCAAAGGGAAAGACAAATTAGCTGCAAAGAAACAACAACTGCACCAGTAATGACTTCTCACTGGCAACAATAACGGTCAGAAGACAGTAGAAAATCTTCCAAGTGCTGATAAAACAACCTAAAAAATTAAGCCTCACTAAATTATCTCAAGAGATGTTGAAGCTAAGAAAGTTTTTCAGACGTTATAACTCACAGACCTTAATGAAGAAACTTACTGAAGGAGATAGCCGGGAGAGAGGTGATATAAGTTATAAGAGAGGTGATATAAGTTGCCATTGTTACAATGGCAAAACAAAAAAAAAGAACTAAAAAAAAAAAACAAGGACTAGGACTACACATCAGAGTTAAGTATGACCTCTTGAAAGTATAATTGAAGGAAAGTTTAAAAATAATTATATTTCACAAATTCTAGGAGGTATTTCCTTTCATGTTTTAACAACCCTAAAATCAGAATATATCTTATATATTGCAATTGGGAGTGTTCTTCTATTAGCTGCACACAACACACACAAAAAGTCCCTGGAGTCAATGTAACAGACTACCAAATAATTCAAATACTAATGGTGGAAAGAGACGTTTAGGTTTAAGGCATCCTATAACCACTATATTTTTCAAGAAGAGAAATACTGATTAACTTAACATGTTTGGAAATTCACAAATAGTTTAAGTTTTCTAAAATATGAGTAATGTCCAGAAATCAAAATTCAAAACTTAGGAACAATTAAAGGGATCTGAAAGGAAAATTTCTCAGAAACTTGATCAAAAGATAATAAAATGATGAACAAACTTACACAAAACATTACTAATCACAAATATAAAAGATTAAATCCACATAGTGAAATAAATACTCTCAAACTGAATTCTTTTTAAGAATTAAGCTATGTGAGTTAATTTTTTTAAAAGACACAACTAAAAGACCTTGAGAGACAAAACAAAGCAATGGGAAAACATAGCATTAGGTACATATGCACTAAGTGGAACCAAGCCTAGGACCTGTTCAAGGTCTTTCTCCACAGCACTGACAAAAGCAACAGTGTCACTAAAGACCGTGGGAAGCAACAGGAAACAGGGCAGACCCCTGACAAGCACACCACCCATGGGTGTGCTTGTAAGTGAGCTTCCATAAAAGACTTCTGGGGAAGGGAGGCAATTTCTAAACTTCTGCTAATTCCATGTTGCAATTAAAGTTCATTCACTTTCCTGCTTTTTGAAAGCCAAGACAAAAAGGGGAGAGAACAAAAAGGGGGACATGATGGTCACATAGAAACCCTCACATTATAAAGGAGGAGAATTATTTTGCTCAGAAATATTGTTCTCTTGACATTAAGTCATAGGCATTTTATTACAAAGAAAAACACGGTGATCAAGGATTTTAGTCACAGTTTTACTTTTTAACATACACACTGAGGAAACCAGAATTGAAAGAGACACGGGTACCCCAATGTTCATCGCAGCACTGTTTATAATAGCCAGGACATGGAAGCAACCTAGATGTCCATCAGCAAACCAATGGATAAGAAAGCAGTGGTACATATACACAATGGAGTATTACTCAGCCATTAAAAAGAGTACATTTGAATCAGTTCTAATGAGGTGGATGAAACTGGAGCCGATTATACAGAGTGAAGTAAGCCAGAAAGAAAAACACCAATACAGTATACTAACGCATATATATGGAATTCAGAAAGATGGTAACAATAACCTTGTATGCGAGACAGCAAAAGAGAAACAGATGTATAGAACAGTCTTTTGGACTCTGTGGGAGAGGGAGAGGGTGGGATGATTTGGGAGAATGGCACTGAAACATGTATAATATCATATAAGAAACAAATCACCAGTCTAGATTCGATGCAGGGTGCAGGATACTTGGGGCTGGTGTGCTGGGATGACCCGGAGGGATGGTGGAGGGGGTTAGGTGGGAGGGGGGTTCGGGATTGGGAACACATGTACACCCGTGGCGGATTCATGTTGATGTGTGGCAAAACCAGTACAATATTGTAAAGTAAAAAAATAATAATAATAATTTAAAANTTGTATGCGAGACAGCAAAAGAGAAACAGATGTATAGAACAGTCTTTTGGACTCTGTGGGAGAGGGAGAGGGTGGGATGATTTGGGAGAATGGCACTGAAACATGTATAATATCATATAAGAAACAAATCACCAGTCTAGATTCGATGCAGGGTGCAGGATACTTGGGGCTGGTGTGCTGGGATGACCCGGAGGGATGGTGGAGGGGGTTAGGTGGGAGGGGGGTTCGGGATTGGGAACACATGTACACCCGTGGCGGATTCATGTTGATGTGTGGCAAAACCAGTACAATATTGTAAAGTAAAAAAATAATAATAATAATTTAAAAAGTAAAGGAAAAAATTTTGTAGTTTTTTAAATTTTTTTTTTTTATTGAAGGATAATTGCTTTATAGAATTTTGCTGTTTTCTCCCAACCTCAACATGAATCAGCCACAGGTATAGATATATCCCCTTCCTTTTGAACCTCCCTCCCATCTCGGGCCCCATCCCACCCCTCTAGCTTGATACAGAGCCCCTGTTTGAGTCTCCTGAGCCACACAGCAAATTCCCAGCAAATTCCCTTTGGCTATCTATTTTACATATGTTACTATAAGTGTAGTTTTTCTTACGCTGACATTTATCCTTAACGTCTCCTGTGAGGAAGTGGAGGTACTACTGGAGGAAGCAGAACTTCCTGAATGAAGTTCTCCTCTCAGGCCAGAGGAGAGACTGGCAACCACATCCAGCTGATCATCTACTGTCACACCCAGTTACTTCTTTACACACAGTAATCGTAAATTCAAGACTGACTCCCTGATGAATGCCAACAAGCTGAATTCAGCCGTAATAACACAATCAATGTACATATATATTCTTACATGCATGCAGAGACTGACTTACAGGATAAACACAAAATAATCAGATTGACTTTTTTAAGCATCATAAACATTACACTCCATCACAATCTTACTTTCAGACACTTCAAAATTTTCAATAGTAGTTCATTTAACAGGCTAAATCCCATGCCCTTTAATATGTATAAACATCATTACAAATACCTAAGACACTTATATAAAGAGGAAAAGAAAAGAAAAAGCATTAATACCTGAAGCCGTAGAAGATTGAGTGCTGCCACAGTCATACACTCTTTCTCTTGAGGTGGGGGCCAGTCAGCAGTGCCATCCATCCCCTCACTCACTTGCCGAAGTAGGAGATCTAACTGCTCAAAAGTCATTGAGCAGATGTCCACCACAAAAGGGACACGAAGGCCAATGGACCACTCAGAACAGGAAGACCAAGCAAAACTCTATGGAAGAAACACAAAAACCTAAAATGAATCTACACATTCAGTTATCAGTCTGTTCCACAGGAGATTCACCATTAGGAATGACAAAGATGCCCTAAATTACTACTTTTTCATCCCTCTAACTGTCCCAAAGGTGCAAGCATTTTCAGTTATCTAATTCACACACTAACAGCTTCCAATTTCCTCTCAATTCAGTACCTAACTTGTTTTCAAAACTCTGTTTGCTTCCAAAATTAAGCAACTGAGTAAAACTGAAAACTAAAATCTATTCAAACAACCCCAAAGAAGTCAGGAAACAATAAAGGAACAAAAAGAAGAAAGCAAGTAAAAAAAATTAATAAATGATAGACAAGAGTCTGAACATAAAAACAGAAAGAGAGAGATCATCTGCTGCTGCTGCTAAGTCGCTTCAGTCGTGTCCGACTCTGTGTGACCCCATAGACGGCAGCTCACCAGGCTCCCCCGTCCCTGGGATTCTCCAGGCAAGAACACTGGAGTGGGTTGCCATTTCCTTCTCCAATGCATGAAAGAGAAAAGTGAAAGGGAAGTCGCACAGTCATGCCCGACTCTTCACGACCCCATAGACTGCAGCAGACCAGGCTCCTCCGACCATGGGATTTTCCAGGCAAGAGAACTGGAGTGGGGTGCCACTGCCTTCTCCAAGAGAGATCATCAGGATACAGCAAAACCAAAACCTAACTATACAGTATCTATAAGAAATTTACGTTAAATATAAAGATAAAAGGTGGCTTAGTAAAGGGATGGGGAGTGGCTTTAGGAACCTGGAATCTTAGGTTCATGCATCAAGGTAAATTAGAAGTGGTCAAGCAGGAAATGGCAAGAGTGAACACAAGCATTTTAGGAATCAAAAAACTAAAATGGATGGGAATGAGTGAATTCAATTCAGATGACCATGTGGAAAGAATCCCTTAGAAGAAATGGAGTAGACCTCACAGTCAACAAAAGAGTCTGAAATGCAGTACCTGGGTGCAATCTCAAAAGCAACAAAATGATCTCAGTTCATTTCTAAGGCAAACCTATTCTACGTCCCAGTCATTTGAATCCATGCCCCAACCACTAATGCCGAAGAAGCTGAAGTTGAACAGTTCCATAAAGTTCCACAAGACCTTCTAGAACACCAAAAAAAAAAAAAAAAGATGTCCTTTTTATCATAGGAAATTGGAATGCAAAAGCTGGCAGTCAACAGATACCTGGAACAATAGGCACATTTGGCCTTGGAGTATTAAAATGAAGCAGGGCAAAGGCTAACAGACTTCAGTCAAGAGAACATACTAGTCAAAGCAAACACCCTCTTCCAACAACACAAGAGATGACTCCACACATGGACATCACCATGTCAGGTCAATACTGAAACAAAATTGATCATATCCTTTGCACCTCACAATGGAAAATTTCTATACAGTCAGAAAAAATCAGACCCGGACCTGACTGTGATTCAGACCATGAGTTCCTGATTGCAAAACTCAGGCTTAAATTGAAGAATGTAGGGAAAATGCCTTTCAGGTAAAATCCATTACAATTGTATGGTATATGTGACAAATAGCTTCAAGAGATTAGATCTGGTAGGAAGAGTGCCTGAAGAACTATGGACAGAGGTTTATAACGTGATTTTTGACATCACGTTAAGTAGGATCAAAATCATCCCAAAAGAAACGCAAGGAGGTAAAGTGCGTGTGTGAGGAGTCTTTACAAATAGCTGAGGAAAGAGAAGCAAAAGTAAAAGGAGAAAGAGAAAGACATATCCAACTGAATACAGAGTTCTAGACAATAGTAAGGACAGATACGAAAGCGTTCTTACATGAACAATGTAAAGAAATATAGGAAAACAATAGAATAGGATAGGAAAGTTTAGAGATCCCTTTAAGACATCTGGACATAATCAAGGGACTATTTAATGCAAAGATGGACACACTAAAGGATAGAAACCATAAGGATTAAACAGAAGCAGAAGAGTTTAAGAAGGGTGAAAAGAATACACAGAAGTATATAAGAATGGTCTTAATGACATGGTTATCCACGATTATGATCACTCACCTAGAGGAGAACATCCTGAAGCTGAAGTCAAGTGGGCCTGAGGAAGCATTACTACCACCAAAGCCAGTGGAGGTGATGGTATTCTAGCTATTTAAAATCCTAAATGACAATGCTGTTAAAGTGCACTCAATATGCCAGCAAGTTTGGAAAATTCAGCAATGGCCACAGAACTGCAAAAGGTCAGTTTTCATTCCAATCCCAAAGAAAGGCAATACCAAAGAATGTTCAAACTACCATACAATTGTGCTTATTTCACATTCCAGCAAGACAATGATCAGAATTCTTCAAGCAAGGCTTCAAGAGTACATGAACTGAAAACGTCCAGATGTAGTGACTGGGTTTAGAAAGGGAAGAGGGATCAGAGATCGAACTGCCAACATTTGTTGAATCATAGAAAAAGCAAGGAAATTCCAGAAAACATCTATTTCTGCTTCACTGACTACGCTAAACCCTTTGACTGTGTGGGTCACAATATTCACAACAAACTGGAAAATTCTTAAAGAGATTGGGATATACCTGTTTCCTGAGAAAGCCTTATGCAGGTCAAGAAGCAACAGTTATCAAGAATAAAAAAAAAGAAGCAACAGTTAGAACAGGACATGGAACAATGGACCGGTTCCAAATTTGGAAAAGAGTATGTCAAGCCTGTATACTGTCCCCCTGCCTATTTAACTTATATGCAGAGTACATCATGCAAAATGTGGGCTGACATCATATAATGAAACAATGGATCAAAGACCATAAAACATAAGACTTAAAACTATGAAACTATTACAAGACTGGAAAATCTTCAATCATGTATTTCTTGGATATGTATATGACACTGAGAGCACTGAAAACATAAGAAAAATTAAAACTTTTGTGCATCAAAGAACACTATCAACAGAACAAAAAGAAAACCATAGAATGGCGGGAAAACAGTTGTAAATCATCTTGCTGATAAGGGATTAATAACCACAATATACCAAGAACTGCTACAACTTAAAAAAGAAATCTAATTCAAATATGGGCAAAGAACTTAAATACATTTCCTCAAAAATGATGTACAAATGGTCGATAAGCACTGACCACTTCAATAGGGAAGTACAAATCAAAACCACAGTGTGATACCACTCCATACTCACTGTGATGGCCTTCAAACAAAAAAAGAAAACAATCATTTGACAAGAATGTGGAAAACATGAAACCCTTGTGCATAACTAGGGGGAGTGTAAAAATCAGGCAGCTGTTGTGGAAAAACAGTAAGGTAGTGTCTCAAAAATTGAAACATAGTTACCATAATGATCCAGCAATTCCAGTCCTAGATATATACTGAAAAAACTGAAAAGCAGGGACTCACACAGAAATTTCTACACTAATAACTGTTTTTTTTTTTTTTTTTTTGGTCACCACAGGCAGGATCTTAGTTCCCTTATGTGTTCGCTGAAGGAGGAATGGATAAACAAAATGTGGAAGATACACACACATGAATGTTATCAAACCTTTAGAAAATAAAAGTCTGATACATGCTATAACATACATCAATGCTGAACACATCATAATCAAATATGAAATAACCCAGACATAAATGATCAAATATTATGTGATTCTACATATAGGAGATACCGCAAACAGGCAAATTCAGAAAGTAAATTTCAGGTCACCACGGGAAGAGAAATGGAGTTACTGTTTCATGGGTACAGTTTCTGTATGAGATGATGAAAAAGTTCTGAAGATGAATAGTAGTGATGGTAACACAACACTATAGATATACTTAATGCCACTCTACGGTTTACTATACATTTTTAATGATCAAAAGCACTAATATTAAAAAAAAAACGATAGAACCAAAAAGGGAAATTAACAAATCCACAATTATTCGTAGATACCCAGAATAATTTGTCCTCGATGACAGAACAAGCAAACAAAATCAGCAAGGATCTAGAAAAACTGAGTAATACTATCAATGAACTAGATCTAACTGACATTTATAGAACACTTCACCAACAATGGTGAAACACGTCAACAGCAAAATAGACACTGTTTTTAAGCACATATGCAGACCATTCACAAAGAGAACACATTCTAAGATTAAGAAAAACAAATCAAGAACTGAAATCATACACAGTTTCTTCTTTAACCACAATGGTTAACTAAGAAATCTGTAACAAAGGTAAACAATGATCTCCAAAAATTCTGAAACTAAACAACACACTTAATCCATAGGGCAAAGAGCAATTCTCAATAGAAATTAGAGCCGAACAAAAATGAAAATGTATCAAGATTTGTAGACCCAACTAAAGCACTACTTAAGAGGAAAAATTATAGTATCAAGTGCTTACATACTACAAAGATCAAATGTCTAAAAATCAACAACCTAAGCTTTCTCCTTGGAGAAGGAAATGGCAACCCACTCTAGTGTTCTTGCCTGGAGAATCCCAGGGACGGGGGAGCCTGGTGGGCTGCCGTCTATGTGGTCGCACAGAGTCGGACATGACTGAAGCGACTTAGTAGCAGCAGAAGCTGCAGCAGCAAGCTTTCTCCTAAACAAACGAGGAAAACAGTAAAGTGACACCAAAGCAAACTGAAAGGGGAAAAGGGACAAGAGGAGAAATCGATGAAACTGAAAGCAAAAGAACAAGGGGAAATTAATGAAACTAAAAGCTCATTCTTTGAAAAGATTAACAAAATGGGTAAACCTATAATAAAACTGGCAAAGAGAAAAGGCACAAATTACTCACGCCAGGACTGAACTAAGATATCACTGCAGACCCCAAAACTTCAAAAAGTCAGTAAGAAAACGCTAGTAAAGACAATGCTACACATAGACACTTAGTAACTTAGAATGGAGCAAGACCTGCAGTATCACAAACCAGCAACACTGACCGAAGAGGAAATAATCTGAACAATTCCAGATTAAAAAATTAAATTTGTGGTTTAAAATCTTTGGAGAAAGAAATCTCTAGGGTCATATAAATTCATAGGAAAATATTAAAAAAGAAATGACACTAATTCTACTCAACCCATTCCAGAAAACAACAGGACAAAACATTTGCCAATACTATGTATGAGGCGAGTTTCACCCTGATAAAAAGGCAAGAAAGTGTTTTTTAAGAAAGTCACAAACTAGTATCTCTGAAGAGCACTGACAGGAAAACTCTCAACAGTGTATTAGCAAATCAAATCCAACAATGTAAAAAAAGACCAAGTGGAGATTATCTCAAAAACACAAGTTTCACCCAGTATTAGAAAATCAATGCATTCCACTATATAAACAGACTTAAGAAGGAAAACATGATCACATCATTTGAGAAGAAAAAGCATTTGACAAAGGACTACACATGCAAGTCAAGGATGTTTCTACATACTAGCAACAAATGACAGGAAATTAAAAATTCTACAAAATACCAAGCTATCTACTTTGTACCTGGGCAGGTCCACAGGCAATCCCGACTATATGTTTGGTATCCAGTCCAGGCAGTGCAGAGGGTTCTGGCTTGGTCACACGCAAGGTGTCAAAGTGCTGACATTGGTCATTGCTTCCCCAGCTGTGGACCTCACTGTCCTCAGTCAGGGCCAGGCAGTGGGTGGACCCTGCAGCCACATCAATCACCTTCTTCCCTGAGGGGAAAGGAGGATGCAGATATAGCTTTAAGTCTATGACTTGTGTTGTAATAAAGATATTTACTCTAGGACACTCAGGTCAGAAGGCATTTAATGTAAATGCTTTAATATTATTCACAATTCATCTGCTTTTAAAACCTCTGCTGTGTTTTACTAGCTACAATCTATCAAGATCTACAGCCTACAAATAAAATAAAACTGTGAAATGAAAAGGATCTGTTCATTTTCCTCATCCTTGTTCAGAAAAAGACACCTGTACTTTGAATTGACTAGAGATCATATTTTCTTATCCCAATGTATAACCATGCAAAGTGTACTCCTCTTTAAAAGACTATGTTTTTGGAACAGTTATAGGTTCACAGTGAAACTGAGGAAAAGGCACATATCTGCAATATACTCCTGATCCCAGTGGACACTAAGCCTCTCTCCATTAAATTAGTCATTTTTTTACACTCAGACATCCAGTTCTTCTGACATCATTTGCTGAAATGACAATCTTTGCTCCACTGTATTGCCTTTACTCCTCTGCCAAGGATCAGTTAACTGTATCTGTGTAGAGCTATTTCTAAGCTCTCTCCCCTTTTCTCCTTTTCTCATGATCATACTTCGTGTGTAGTCACTTAGTCATGTCCTACTCTTTGCAAGCCTTTGGACTTCAACCTGCCAGGCTCCTCTGTCATGGGATTTTTCACACAAGAATGCTGGAGTGGGTTGCCAATTCCTCCTCCAGTGGATCCTTCCAACCCAGGGATCAAACATGCATCTCCTGGCTCCTCTGCACTGCAGGTAGACTCTTCACCCGCTAGCCATAAGGAAAGCCCATAAAGATCATATTTTAGCCAATACCAAACTGTTCTGATCACTGCAGCTTTATAGCTAAGTCTTGAAGGTGGACAGTATCAGTCTTACAACTGGCTCTTCTCCTTTAATATTGTGTTGGTTATTTTGCCTCTCGATATAAACTTTAGACTCGGTTTGTTGATATTCAGAAAATAACTTTCTGGGACTTTGATTGGAATTGCATTAAATCTATAAACCAAGTTGGAAAGAACTGACATCTTAACAATATTCAGTGCTCCTATCAATGAACTTAGAATATCTTTCCATTTAGTTATGATTTCATTCGTCAGTTTTCCTTATATAGATCTCATATATATATTTAGATTTATACTTATGTATTTCATTCTTAGGTTGCCACCACACACGGCATTGTATATTTAATTTCAAATTCTACTTGTTAGTTGCCAGTATTTAAGAAAGAAATTAACTTTGGCATATTAACCTTGTATGTCACAACCTTGTTAGTTCCAGGAGGGTTTTTTGGTCAATTCTTTCAAATTTTCAACATAAACAATCAAGTCATCTGTGAACAAAGTTTTATTTATTCCTTCTCAATCTGTATAGCTTTTATTTTCTTTTCTTGTTTCATTGCATTAAACTTCCAGTAGTAATTTGGACAGAAAATGATGAAATGGATCCTTTCTCCATGACAACGCCCAACCAGATGTCGCACAACCAATGCATTACAAGTGGAACAAATTGGGCTATGAAGTTTTGCCTCACCTGCCATATTCACCTGACCTCTTGCCAACCAACTACTACTTCTTCAAGTATTCCAACAACTCTTTGAAGGGAAAACACGTCCTCAACCAGCAGGAGGCAGAAAATGCTTTCCAAGAGTTCGCTGAATCTCAAAGCATCAATTTTTAAGCTACAGGAATAAATAAACTTATTTCTCATTAGCAAAAATGTGCTGATTACTATGGTTCCTATTTTGATTAATTAAAAATGTGTTTGAGCCTAGTTATAATGATTTAAAGTTCACGGTCGGAAACCACAATTACGATTACATGAACCTAATAGTCTTTTATTATGTTGAGGAAGTTCCCTCTATTCCTAGTTTACTGTTTTTTTTTTTTTGTTTTAATCATGAATCGGTATTGAAATTTTGTCAAAAGCTTTTTTTGCACTTATTGATAGGATCACGTGATTTTTCTTTCTCTGTCAACTTGATGGGTTAACTGATTTTTTAACACTGAACCAGCCTTTCGTATGTGTCTTGAGTTCATATATATATTTATTATATATATTTTTTCTTTATATGTCACCCATCAATGGACACTACAGTTAGATACATGTCTGAATAATGCTGCAATAAACATGGGGCTTCAGATTTTTTTTTTGAGTTAGTGTCTTTGATATCCAGAAGTAGAACTGCTGGCAGTTCTATTTTTACTTTTTGGGGAACCTCCACACTGTTTTCCAGAGTGGCTCTACCAGTTTACAGTCCCACCAACAGTGCAAAAAGTTTCCCTTATCTCTACATCCTTGCCAGCTCTTGTTATTTCTTGTCTTTTGATAACAGACATTCTAAGAGGTAAGAGGTGACATCTCAATGTTTTGAAATGTTATTTCACTGATGATTAGTGATGTTGAACATCTTTTCACGTACCTGCTAGCCAAAACATGTTTTCTTTGGAAACATTACTATTCAGATCTTTTTTTTTTTGCTCTTCAGTTATATGAGATTTATATATTTTGAATATTAACTCCTTATCAAATATATGACTTACAAATATTTCCAGCCATTTCATAGTTTGCCATTTCATTTCTTTGATGGTTTCCTTTGCTAGACAGAAAGATTATTGATTTTAGATCTCTCTTCTTATATATCTGAAGCTATAAATTTCTATCTAAGCTTTCACTGTATGCCACAAACTTTTAAAAGTTGTATTTTCATTTAGTTTAAAATATTTTAAAATTTCTCTTGAGATGTCTTCATTGACCTATGTTTTATCTGGAAGTAAACTATTTTATCTCTATGTATTTGGGGATTTTCCAGCTAACTTTCTGTTATTGATTTCTGGTTAATTCCATTGTAGTCTGAGAAGAGACACTGATTTCTCTTCTTTTAAATTGTTAAGGTGTGTTTTATGGCCCGGTCTATCTTGGTGAAAGTCAAAGTACACTGATTATTTAGAAAGTTTTCTAAAACAAAATCTATTTTTTATTTTTCTCCAAAGTTAAATGATATAAATATAAAATATATTTTTCAATTTAATAGTGTTAGCGAAGTATTATAATTTTGGCTATTAGTACATTTAACATGACAAAAACATGTTATGTCATGTTAAGAGGTCATGCTTAACATGAGGTCATGCTTTCAGACATATCAACATAAAAAACATTCAGCGGTATGGGGAGGGAGGTGGGAGGGGGGGTTCAGGATTGGGAACCCGTGTACACCCGTGGTAGATTCATGTTGATGTACGGCAAAACCAATACAATATTGTAAAATAAAAAATAAATAAATAATGAAATAAAAAATAAATTCAGCTGAAAAAACTCTACTACAGTAAGAAAAACAATTCTAAGAGCCTCTCCTAAGACCAAATGACTATATCAATAATCACCTAAATACTCTCATAGTAAGCTATTCCGGTATCAACTCATGGGGCTGAGGAACTTGATTTCATCTAGTAAATGAGGGAATATAAACACAAAGGCAAATAAAATTCGAAGACAGCTCCTTAGTAAACAACCAACCTTATTAACTCTAGAACTTACCTCAGACACTTAGAAAATAATAAACACTATGTGAACACATAAAACTTCTAACCACAAAAGTATTAACATGCTTTAAAATAAAAATGATGGGGAAATGAACTGGCAAGTCCCACTTAAAATTCTCACCTCTAAACTCAAAGCAAAAACATAAAGATGAATCCAGGTAAGTAACCCAACAAACTGTAACCCTTGTGCCAAATGCAGCACAAGGCCTGTTTCTGGGAATCAAAGTGTACTGGAACACAGGTCCCTTTGCTTTCCTACTGTCTATGACTGCTTTAAGGCTACAATAGCAAGGCTGAGTAGTTAGGAGAGACGGCATAAGGTCTTCAAATCTAAAATCATACAGAGAGCTTGGTCAAAAAAAACAGCCTGCCCACTTCATGTAGTGTGGCAACAGAGCACTACAGGTCCCACTTGACACACCTATCACCACCTTCTCCCATGCTTCAGAAGGTATTTGCAAAGCACAACTACACGCCTTGGCTTTCATTCCTCCCATCTACTGAGAATGCCTACTGGACACCTTGAAACCAAAAAAAGAGGATTCATCCATCAAGGATCGGTACAAACAAGACTACTCCAGGCTGACCGAATCCTATCTCCCTTTGTGCTACATATATATCCATAGTCTTAGCAAGATCTACAGTATAACTACAGATGACCTCACCAAACAGAAGCTAATCTCACTGAGGCCAATTTAATGAGTAATGAAATGAGTACTTGCCCTGCCTCCCCCGCCACACACACAGCAAAAAAAACCTCTCCAATAAAATAGAAAAAAAAAAAACAACTCTCCAATATTGGTAAAATTTAAAGTTTCAAATTTGCTGAGAATAATTCTAGGTCACTTTTTAATATAGACCTTTTATTATCTATACCTACTAAAATGTGGGTAAAAGCTTCTCACTTTATGGGTCATTCACGGAATGTCATGTAAAGAAAAATACTTGCAAACTTTAAAAGCTTACTGAAGAAAACTCCGCAAACAGTTTTAAAAGTTTACATTTTGCACTCACCTTGCAATCCTTCCAAGAGTTTGGGATAACGAACATGTTCCTCTGTTCCATGCCCAAGTCTCTGGTTGTCACCCTTTCCCCATGAGTAAACTTGGCCATCTTTTGTCAAGGCAATAGAAAATTGACTTCCACATCGGACTTTGACAACATCCAAGTCTTGCAGCTTTTCAATCAGCTTTGGCGTTTTGCAGCCATCACTACCACCTCTGCCCAGTTTCCCATAGTCACCATCTCCCCAGGACCACACTTGACCTAAAAAGTACAAATTATCGGAGTAAAAACAGCTGTACATCTAAATAAGCCTTTAAAAGGTCTGAAAATAATCAACATAGCCAAAAACACACAAAAATCTAGATCACTAATGTATACAGCTGACACAAATGAAACCTAGTTTCTATTTCAGGTTGTTATAGAAGCAATTAAGAAATGGAGAGACTTCCCTGGTAGTTAAGAATCTACCTTCCAATGCAGGGGACAGAGTTCAATCCTGGTAGGGGAACTAAGATCCCACATACCTAAGCCCGGGCACTGCACTACTGAGCCCACATACCTCCACTAGAAAAGGTCTCATGCCACAACAAAGGATCCCCATGACACAACGAAGACCTGACTCAGCCACAAAAAATTAGTTAAAAAAATTTAAAAGAAAGTTAAGAAGTAGAAAGCTGACTTTTCATTTTGTTTTAACTGAATGAATAGTAAAGTCCTGTGTGTGCTAAGTCGCTTCAGTCGTGTCCGGCTCTTTGCAATCCTATGGACTATAGCCCTCCAGGTTCCTCTGTCCTTGGGATTATTCAGCAAGAATACTGAAGGTACTCAAGGGGGTTGCCATGCTCTCCTCCGTGGTATCTTCTGGACCCAGGGATTGAACCAGCGTCTCCTGCATTGGCAGGTGGGTTCTTTACCACTACTGCCACCTGGGGAAGCAATAAGCCCTAACCCTTACTAGTTTGGCTTCATGAAACAGCTTCCACTAAGTATTAAACACAGAACAAAAGCTCTACTGCCTCCACAGGACACAGTGACTGGACCCACGGCATACTGCACACCATCTCAGGTCTGCCTGCCAACACTCTTGTTACACAGACCACATGTCAAACATACAACAGTATTTATTTCCAATAAAAATTTTAGTGCAATTTAATTAAATATTACATAAAGGGATAAAATAAAGTTGCTCTCTGTGGGAGTGGAAGGCTGACAGGCTCCCAACTAATGCTGACAGACAAACTCCACAATACTGAAAGACAAATACTGTTTAAAAAATATTGGGAATTTCCTGGCAGTCCAGTGAGTGGTTAGGACTCTGCACTCTCACTGCTGAGGGCCCAGGTTCAATCCTTGGTCAGGGAACTAAAGACCCCACAAGCCACACAGTGAAATCAAAAAAAAAAAAAAATCAACATCAAACCTGGTAAGTATATCCACAAAAAGTGTCACAAGAGTACAATCTCACTAATGAACACAAATATAAAACTGAAATTAAAAGCAAGTATGATACTGTGAATACACAAAGACTAATAATAAGCAGGATTTACCACAGAGAATCAAAGGTGGCTCAACATTAGGAAAAGTTGTCATAAAAATAAAATGCCCAACTAGGAAGGCTGGCCCTGGGCAATGGAGACTACGAGTCTTATAACACTCTACCTCTTCCAAAGACACTGAGGTGCATATGCACTTAGAGCCTCCAAAGCTCACTCCCTCTAGGGAAGTGGCCCTCCTCATCCTGAGAGCTCTCCCAAGGCAGCACGTGCTCCACATACCATTCTCTGTCACGGCCAGGGTCTGAGCATCACCACTTCCACATGCCACATCAATGACCTTCAGTCCTTTGAGCCCAGCAACCAGCATAGGAATGGCCTCATCTTCACTGGAGCCTTCAAACAGACAGGACTATTGTTACTGCAAGTATCTGAGAAGGAAGCAGCCCTACGCAGCATGCCCAAGCTGGCCCAGAGCAGACATACCGTGGCCGAGGCGGCCATAGTTCCCCCTGCCCCAGGTGTACAGTTCCCCTTCTGCTGTGATGGCTGCACTGTATGTGCTCCCACACGCGATGTGCACCACGTGCTTCCCAGCCTGCTTTCCAGAGAAAGCAGAGATCACCTTAGGTTCCTCAAGAGGCCTGTTGAGACAAAAGGAACAAACAGGAATGTACTTCTGAGCCTTTCCTACTAGTGACACTCCCAGGAATAAACTATCAGAGCATCCAGAGAGCTTTGCCTTTCAGGCGTCTTATGAAATAATTAAGAAATACAGAATTCAAACACTTCCCTGATTTCTTGCTAAGTGGGCACCTAATGCCAAGCGTCACACCCAGCATACTGTTAAAGACACGGGTGATCAAGCCCGTGGCAGCTTTGGTCACGGTGGCCTGAGCGGTGGCCTATTCACAGACAGCACAAGGGCAGCAACAGGAAAGGATGAAACTCAGGAACTGCACCAAGTGACACAACCAGAAACAAAGTGCTCCAAAGTGGCAAAAACCAGCAGCCAGAGGTGGGGAGCAGGGGCTGGCTGCAGAAGGGTCCAAAGAAGCTGGAGGGAGGGGTACTAATAGAAGCACTCTGTATCGCAGTTACAGTGGCTCCCAGCCTCAAGCATTTCACCAAACTGTACACAGAAAGCTGGTGAATTTGTAAATCTCATGCACATGGCTGAAATTTGTATATATATTTGTTAAACAAACAGGGAAGAAATGATGGGCAAGGTTTACTAATCACATTGCAATCTATATTTCACAAATGAAAAGTAGGAAGCAGCATGGATTAACTGGGTAGAAGAGACCACTAGCTGATTCACTTCCAAAATTAGCAAATGCCCAATGCTTATAATCTAAAATATGGCTGCTATGATCACTAACACTCATTCTAGCCTCTCCAAAGACACAGCTTAATTATTGTGTGACACACTATTCTGCAAAATAAGCACACAGAGGGAGGGGCACACGGGAAGAGGAACAAACCAATCACTCCAGTACCACCTCCCCATTCAGCTCAAGTTTCAGACCCCCCACCCCAAAGTTTCTCTGCAACTTCTGCATTTGCACCATTCTACTTTCTTTCCCTCAACTCCTCAGGCAACAGACAAGTTACTCAACTAGCACTTAATCTCAACTGAGTGTTATTTAATTACAAACTATTTTATGCATGGTAATTATATCCAACATTTAAAAAGTAAAAAGACTAATGCCTCCAACCCAAACCTCAACTCTTTCAAGTCCTGTGAGCCCCCAGGCAATCCCTGCCTCCCTGTTAACCTGAGATCCCTGTTAACCTGAGATTAACAATAATTCTAAATTCTGTTCTTGCAATTCCTTTTCTTCACTATCATTTTACTAGGTTTGTCTGAAACTCCTACAACATTAGCAAGTTTAGGACATCAAGTCTGCTGAATGCTAACACCCAGAGTGCATGACTCCTTTTTTTACTATTTGGGATCCTTCCTGGAGATGTCCACTTCCACCCAATGAGAATGGGCCAGTCTCCTCTCAACTCTGCTGCTGCCCACTCCCTGCTCATGACTCTGACAACCTTGAAATAGGCTGCATCTTCAAACTCCACCTAAAACCAATGTTTTCTCCACCAACCTCCACTCACAACAGTAACATGAAAGTCTTCCTGTGACTCCAAGACAGCCATCAGAACTCTTTATTCTCATGACTCCACACTTAGAACAACCATTCTGTTTTGTTTTTGGTCTCTTACAATAGTTAAAATAACACATTAGAAAACTCTTGATTTTTGTAGCTGTGAAAATCATAGTATGGCTCAAGGACATGAGGAAATTATCCGATAGAGATGTGCTGAGGTAATAAATGAAGGAAGAGTGTGGAATTCAGTTTAGAAAACTCTGCAGTGAGGGTGCAGTATGTGTATGAACAGGAGTAGCAAAAGCCAGGGGAGAAGAACACGAAGGCCCACTGCCATCCCTGTCTATGCAGCATGCAGAGCCCCCAGTGTCACAAGGGCAGATCCATCTGGGGGGCCACTCTCTCCACCACAGCCCTGCACGTCTGAGCGGCTGCACAACCCTCACCACACTTATCTCTGCCACCTTATTTTGGTTACAGCAACACAAAAGCAGAGTGTATCAGGTACAGGAACAGGCTGCACATACACGGTGTCTCCATGGCCCAGACGTCCGCCGTCCCCGCAGCCCCAGGAATACACCTCGCCAGTGGCTGCCAAGGCCAGGTAGTGGTGACCGTCTGAATGGGCAGCAATTTTTACAATGTTTCTGGAGGCAAGCCCCTGGACCAACTGTGGGGCCTAAAAAAGGTAAAAACAGGAGGAAAATTAATAAGCAATCCAAGAACAAGAAAACTGCATGACTTGCCTCACTCGAGGGCCTTACTCTAGTAAACCCACTCACGCTAAACCTCTCTGGTGGCTGCACAGCTGGCCTGCCCAGACCTACAGAGCAGCACCAGGCAGGTGCCTCCATGTGCCGCACGGCATGTCTAGACCATTCTTGCAGAGGGAAATGTGCAACTGCAGGTGAAGAGCGCCCATCTGCCATCATCCCCACAAGTTTCTCATCGGTTACTTTCCAGTCCCAAAGTGAAGCGACTTTACAGTTTATAAATGGGAATAATAGTTGACAATAACTGACACTGTAAGGAGTTCCTGAGCTTAAGAACTAAGAAATTCTGCCCCCAAATCTTGACAATGATGATTACAATCAAGGCTTTTAAATACAATCAATATACAATGAGCAGATGCTTATAACAGAAATCAACCAACATAAAGAAAGACAAGATGTGTAGCATACACAGCAGAGAGCCCCCTCCACCAACCCACCCCAGGACCTACAAGCGTGTCACTGTTGTAGGCTTGCGTGTATACACGGCCATTCCTCGACAAGATCAGGAAGCGCTTCTCTGCACAGGCGATCTGCGTGACCCCCAGGTTGGCAAGGCCTTCACACTGAATAGGACCGATCACATTGGCATAGTATTTCCATCCTATTAACCCCCATCCTATGACTTCTTGTAACGATCCCTGTCAAATAATGAAGTAAGTAAATATTTTCTTCATATCACCAAGAAAATGTCCTTCTTAGAAAAAAATTAAGAATAATTCACGAAAGGAGTAATATATAATAAGATAAAAATAAAGCAAGTAAAGAAGGAAGCTGATTCAAAACATTAAAATAACTCAGAACACCCCATATAGCCTCCGTTAGCAGGTAAGATAAGTAACTGGACAGGTTACTTTTCCAGAGGATTTCATTTAACAGAGCACATTAAAAAGTAGCACAAGTAGACCTTAAATATATTTTCAAATGCTCAGAATATAGGTCACCACTCTGCCATAACAGGTAGGGACCACAGGCCTGCACGCCTAGAGACAAGCATCCCTGCTGTTAGTGGGGTTAAAGGAGTCAAGCCACATGACAGCAGCTGGGGGGTAACCAGCTCCTGTGTCCTCCACACCGGGTACATCACAGCTGCACACGTGTGCACCTGCATGTACACACAGAGAAGGACAAAGGGACAGGGGTAGCCATCACAATACCACCTACACAGCAAATTTCTGGCAATACGAGTGTTCACCAATAGGAAACTGATTTTAAAAAATCACGACACATCCACACGTGGACCACTAAGCTGTTTTTTAAAATAAAGCAAGAAGCTCTTCACTTATATAGAGTATCCTGATTAGTGAAAAGACAAGCTACAGAAGGGCTATAACATACTACCACTGAGAGAACAGTGAAAGGGCACATGAAGAACAGCCAAGTAAGAAGCAGCAGGTGGAAAACTGGGTGAGACGAGGCAGAAAGAGAAGGGATATGTCAATGCACCCTCGCATTTAGCTTTTACTTTTAAACCATGTAAATGTATTACTTATTTGGAAAACATAAATTACTGTAAAATAAAACAAATACTCTTCAAATTGAAAGTTAGACAGAATTCCCTGGTATTCCAGTGAACAAGACTCTACACTCTCACTGCCAGTGATCCAGATTCAATACCTGGTCTGGCAACTAAGATCCTACAAACCTCATGACACAGTCCCCACCTTCCGCCCAAAATTAAAAGTCAGAAAAATCTGCACTTTGCTGTATAGGAGAAACTAACACATATTGCAAATCAACTACACTCCAATAAAAATAAATTTTAAGAAGTACTTATATTATCAAGAACAAAGTTTAAAAACTCTGGATTAAAATCAGGATTCTTTGTGTGACCTTAGCAAAGTTCACTCCAAACGCAGCCTTCTCATCCATATAATGGGACAACACCACAACGATCGGGTGTGACTGTATGAGGTTCTCGGTGAGCCTGTTTCAGCAGATTCTCACACACGTAGATTAGTATCAGACACACCACTGTGTTCCTGCTAAGGAAGACAGCACAGCATGCAGCTGTGTGAACACAGGAGACCTCTCGGACGTGCCTCCTGAACCTGGAACGGGTCCTAAACCTCTATGTGCATCAGTCTGCTCACAGTGATAGCTAGTGACCAACACCTTCAAGTGTACACATTCAAAACCTGAAAGCAAACTCCAGCCCAACCCCAGAGCAAGTGAGTCTCCACACAGGCATAGAACGAGACTCCAGGAACAAATACAGAAAGAATAAACCCTGCTATCCCACTTACCTTATGAGATGTTGGAGAGCTACAGAGAGGCGGCATACACGGGGTGGCCAGACGATCTAAGTGTGCCATGATAACAACCGCAGTCTGTCGCAAGTCTATAGCAAGCTCGTT
Source organism: Neotragus moschatus (assembly GCA_006410615.1). NCBI lineage: Eukaryota > Metazoa > Chordata > Mammalia > Artiodactyla > Bovidae > Neotragus > Neotragus moschatus. Next base: position 4,981 of record SJYA01003827.1, on the reverse strand, counting down.
GTCTTGTGGGAGAGTAAGGTACCTCAGGAAACTCTCATTGGGGCTCAGAGGGCCAGACAGAAGCTAAAGAAGAAAAGTCAAAAAACAGCTGCAGAAGTGGCGGGGAAAATTAAAGTAACACAAGTAGTCTTTCACCACTCTTTATATTTTGATACCCACAGTCAGACAAGACCTATAAACCTCCCCCTCTTTGGCTGTCACATAAAGAGGTACTGCTGATGCACTGAGATCTGTACACTCACTGCACACCGAGGTGCCCATATGTCCACACACCCATCACCTGAGTGCCAACTCCACACAGGTCAGGGACACCACCCCATCTTCCTCAGGTTCACCATCCCAAGGACCATCGGAAGAATGCAGAGCTATCTACCTGGGAACTAAAGCACTGTACCTCAACTTGGCTTTGAAACCTGAGAACAATAACCATTATTTTAATCTAAAGCCTGCCCACTCATCAGAAAAGTAACAATTTTATTTGTAGATTAATAATTCTAATTCTGCTAACACCAGAACAGCCTTATTATCATCAAAGACTGTAAAGTAACAGAATAATTAGGCTAGAACTTCATACCAGAACTGCTAAGTTTTTCCAGAAAAGACCTGCAAACTCAAACTTGAACCTTTCAAAAGCAGCAGTCCCAGGGGTTCGGACCTAGGCAGGCCTGTTCTGCCACCAGCCTGTTTCCTAGGACTGAACACGGTGATGGCTGAGGTAACGTTTTCTGCATGGTGCTCCACATTCAGGAAGGGCCAACAAAGTGAGTCACTATTTTCAGTGCTGCTTTTCTGATATTCTTCTAAAAATGTATATTTTAGACCTGGCTCCATGCTGCCAACGCAGCAGTTTCAGGCTAAAGGAGGTGTGGTCCACAAATAGCACGTGAAGGAAGATAGAGGAGGAAGAGAAGACCTGCCTAGTGCCCCTGGGAGGGTCAAAACCGATCCACAGTAACTACTCTCAACAGACAGAGTGAGGCGTGTGGCTCCTTCCCACTCTAGCTGAGCCTAGCCTCCCTGCCCCACTGCCCATGGCATTGCTGCAAGTACCATCAGAACACACCTGACTCACACTTTTACCTGAAACAGCATCAGGATTTTTAACACACCTTTATACTGCCGCTACTACCTTGCTCCCACATGGAGGTGAGCATGCCTTCTTTACACCTTCCACAGCCCCATCACAGTGAAAGCGCAACACAAGTGGCTGCTGGGAACACACAAGCACTAAACATACAAACACAAAGGGCTCAGTGACTCGTGCAGCAGAAAGAGAACTCCGTGGCCAGCAAGGGAGCTGCAGACAGGTCTCTCTAAAAGCACAAACTGATGTATGTCAAGAAGCATGCTCCTAATACACAATACAGAACAACACAAAGGGCCCGGCATCTGCGAAACACAGCTGGCTCTGATCCCTCCTTAGTTGCTGCGGAGAATCCAAATGTGACCAAGTCAAGTTCTGCTGCATCAACTGTGAACAGCCATGACCTCCCATACCTATCCCACACCTGACTCACTGTTATAACTGCCAGAAACATACTCCCCCCCCCCGAGAAGCAACTATCACAGATATGTGCTCTGGGCTTGTCCATAAAAGGTTCAGTCCTTCAGGATGAGCAAAATGAAGACAGCTATTTAGTCGCCACGCCCGTGACGATACCTACATGACTGTCCCCCTCAGCACAGGGGGAGTCTTTGCTGCAGATGATGCTCCGGAATCTCTGTAGCAGCGGAAGGAGCGGGGCGCTGGTGCCCTGGGCAGACCGCTCGTTGTCAGTCTCTTGTGCCCCATTGTCCCACAGGTGCAGCAGCAACAGGACAGCAGACAGCATCTGACTGGAAGAGAGAACATCCGTATGCTCTAGTAAAGGCAGATTAATTTTTTTGGCCACGGTCTATAAAAAATAAAAATAGACAGCCAAATAAAATTGAAGAAATACCTTAAATATGAAAGGTAACTAAAACAAGGCCATGAAAAACAAAAAGAAACTTAGGCAGTAAAATCGCTAAACAATTCAAGATTTTAGCTCAAGACATCCATCTTCTGTGGATAAGAAATACAAAACCAGTTAGGAAGTTCAAACAGCACTTTCTACAGGGAATTTCTAGGACCTTAAATTAATGGAATAAAAATAACAATTTGAAGAAAATTAAAAGAGAGAGAGAGGAAAAAAAAAACAAAAAACAGTTCCTAAACTACTAGAAAGTTGACCATAAAAAGGAAGTAAAGAAAACTTAAGTGCAGCCAGATCTGAAAGAAGGGTCCTGGGACATGGTTCTTTGATCACAGATCCTTACACATTTGCTGCAATCACAAATAGTTCAAGGAAACGTAACAGCTGCTCAATAGAGAGGCGTTCCCAAGCACGCATCCAGTCTGTGGCGCGCCTCACCTCAGCGCGCCTCTCTGCACAGCCAGCTCCAGCAAGATGGCCAGCGCCAGGTGCTGGTCCTGCAGGGGGACGCCCCCCGGCCCTTTGGTTCCAGGCGTTCCATGGACATCCCTGAAATGACAGCAGAGGATGCAGGGACAAAGTGACAACAGAGCTTAAAGAGAACGTGCTTAAAATAGGCATGCTATTAATGTTAAACTAATTATATTCCCTCTCCCATGAAGAAGTGTTTTTAGTCTTCAGAATCAAGTTTCTGAGACTTGCTTACTCAAATTTAATCAGATACTCTAAAGATACAATTAACTTGTAAGTCAAGATTTTATTACAAGTATTGATTCAGATACTATAAGATGATTACATTATAAGACATTCCAAGTTGCTACAGCATAAAACTACTTATATCATTATTCAAATCATGAGGAGAAAAATGTTTAGACATGTTTCCAGTTTCAGTGACATGTAAGGCTATTATAGTACCAATATTCATCTGCAAAACTGGAGAAAAATCCATTTATAAAACCATCTGAAAACCTACAGGCAAAATATCAGTTTATTTTTATTTCTAACCAAAGAAATAATTTTAACTTTTCCTGGTTCTCCAAAAATAAATAAGTCTTCTTAACCGAAGATGAGGGAGGGAGGATCTTCCAACACCACTCATGAAGTCATTCAGTCGTGTCCAACTCTTTGTGACCCCATGGACTGTAACCCACCAGGCTCCTCCATCCATGGAATTTTTCTAGGCAAGAGTACTGGAGTGGGTTGCCATTTCTTTCTCCAAGGGATCTTCCCAACCCAGGGATCGAACCCAGGTCTCCTGCATTGCGGGCAGACGCTTTACCATCTGAGCCACCAGGGAATTACCAAGCCTATTTTCAGGGCCTCCCAACCCTAAACTCCATGGCAATGACATCAGAAACTCTGAATAGCTAAACCCACAGCCCACTGGCATGGAGACCACAGGTGTCTTCCTTGCTGCAAGGGACACAGCAGGTGAAGAGAATGAGAATAAATTTTCTTCCCCTGTCTCTGCTGTTTAACTCTGTATTGAGTATACACATTTTCCTTAAACTTAAAAACTATTAACAAACATGCATAGTACCTAAGACCAGAGTTCACAGCTTTACTTAAAGAAAAATGATTTACAACCATATCTTTTCACACTGAGAAGACCCACTGTAGGTTTAAACATTTCGTTCTGAATCAGTTGTTTAGTCCCACATCATCTATTAGGACAATACCCACCACTCAGAATGGTGGCACCTGCATTCACTGAGAGACGCATAACAGGTGCTCAAATACTTTAGGAAATACTGATATCCAAATCACAAAATCATGATTCATCTTCCACTCCATTGAGTATGACAGCATACTAGGTGCAATCAGAATATCAAAAGTCAAACATTCGAAAAGCTGAGAACCAAAGATCTGGAATCACGGAGCTGAGGGTATGCAAGAAACATGCCAGGAATCAATCTACTAAGTTTCTTATCTCTAAACAGAAGGAGAGACAAGACTCTGAAGCAGGCTGGAACCATTCACACAGTAAGATATGAAAAGGGAGAACTCACCCAGTCACGACGGACCTGAGGAACCGGGTTGCTCTTTCTACCACCTCCAGCCACACAGAGGATACCGTACTCTCATCAAAGAGGGAGGCCTCAGGCAGCGCTCTCAGAGCATCCAGAGACTCCTGCAACAGCTCACTGCAGAGGTCCGCGTCCTCTCCTGGGCACACACACATACAGAGATGAGGCCGTCCGTCCCCCGGCAGCACACACAGAGAGCACTCCCCACTCTCCCAGGAGGGATTTCTAGTCCCAGAGTGAGAGAATGACACTGGCACATTCTGTATTCCCCACTTTCCTCTCAATCAGAAACCCCAAGAACTCAAGCGACTAAAAGTTAACAGCTGCTCCAAAGTCAACTCTTTATTTTATGACTCTTATATGGGCAAGTCTACTTTCTGGTTCTCCTAGAAAATAAATCAGTACTGAGGCACTGCGGTGGTTTACCTGGAATGTGTGTGTGCATACACACATTTTTAGGCCTGAAAAATCAAGCAGACTATGAAGTCTCTCATTTTACCAACAAGGAAAATGAGGCATAGAGAGCACACAGACCATCCTACGGGTATGTGTTGGCAGAAGTGAGCCAAGAATCCACATCTCCTGATGTGGCAGAAAAGAGAACATGCTGGGCACATACCTGAGCGCCAGGCTCTGCGCAGAAATGCAAAAGCGAAGGAGAGAGCTGCCCTGGACCCCACTCTTGCCAGACCTTCCACGCCTTTGCCTGCAGGCCGGGAACTGCAAAGAACACACATGGAGTGGGGAAGAGTGGGAACTGGTCAGTCAAGAGTCATGTGCAAATGCTAAAATAAAGCATGTAGTACAAAAGGATTTGTTCCAAAATGTGATCAGTGGGTTTCTTTACATAGAGGATCACAAACAACTTTTAGTTTGACACTTTAAAAACTTTTACCAAATGTCCTTTGTAAAGGAAAAGCTTTCTCTTTGAGCAAAAGAAAGATATTTACAAAGAATTTTAAATGACTTGCAAAAACACAAAAATAATCTCAAGGAACT